>ML682135.1:1567506-1602650 GCA_007922195.1 Podocnemis expansa
GGGGATTCCGGCCCGCGCTTACTCCGGCCCCAGCAGCGGCGGGCTGCAGCCGCGCGCCGGGGCCGCGCCTCCAGGTTGGGGGGCAGCAGGGGCTTTAAAGCCCCTGGGGTGAAGTGCCCCGCTGCCCTCTCCTGGCGGGTGCTTGCAGGGGGCTGCATGCACCCGCCAGGTGAGGCGCGGTGCCTGCAGTCCCTTGCAGGTACTGGCGGAGTGAGGCGCAGCCCTGCGCCTGACTCCGCCGGTGCCTGCAGCCCTCTGCAGGCACCCATGGGATGCAGTGCCCCTCTGCACTGCACCCTGTGGGTGTCTGCAGTCCCCTCCCCAGGCAAAATAGCAGGTCCACACTGTGGACCTGCTATTTCACTCCCTTATTTCGCGGACATGGTTTTTGTCCAGCGAAATAAGTTGTTTCGAAATAACATATTATTTCGAAACAGCTTGTTTCGAAACGTGTTGTTTCGAAACAAGCACTCCCCGTGTAGACATAGCCTTAGCCTCACTAACAATATGAAATCTTTTATTTTCTCTTGTTGTCCATTTGATAGAGGCAGTTTCATGAAATTTAGTATAAAGTCCACACAAATGCAGCTTGCCCAAGCCCCATTGCTGCTCAGTCCTGAGAGCGGAACTCACAATACATCTCTGCCACTGCAGTCAGAGGATCCCCTTTGATCCTCAGCAGACCTCCACTTCTTAAAGGGCAAAGATAAATCTAAGTCTGATGTTCTTGTATGTGTGCTTCGCTCCCACCTGCTATATTAGGAGAACGTACTGAGCCTTTAAGAGCAGTGCATATGTTACAGAAACTGTGCTGGAATTGGGGAGTGGCTGGATGCAGTCTAGAGACAGCATCATCAGCTACGTTAGGAGCACATGGCTTTTCTTTGTTTTAACTAATTCTGTTTTAAGTCTAATATAGCCTTACTTCTAGGAATCTACATTGTGCGCCTTCTTATGAATCTGCAATGACAACACATGTAATGGTAAAGGGTTAAAATAGAAAAGACAAGGGGTATGTCCACATGTCTCTTTTATTTCGAAATAAGACTGGTTATTTCGAAATAAAAAAGATTAGGTCCACACGACGATTTCTTATTTTGAAAAGACGGGCTCTGTCATTTCGAAATAAGAACCGTCATTTTGAAACAGCTTAAACCCCATTCATTTCGAAACAGCTGTTACTTCGAAATGGTTATTTCAAAATAACAACAATTGGACATGTTGTTTCAAAACAACACCATTGTTTCGAAACAACTGTTTCGAAACATCATGTCCAAACAGCCTTATTTCGAAATAACCATTTCAAAATAACAGCTGTTTTGGTAGCAGGCTTTCCCTTAATTCGAATTAACATTTTCTTAATTCGAATTAACTTATTTCAAAATAAGGACTTTATTTCAAAATAACTCATTTAGAAATAACTTATTTTGAAATAACGATGTATGTGTGGTCATAGCCAAGTAGAAATGGTCAGACTGCTTACCCTGACTCTCTTCAATTTAGCTAGTTATCCAACTTAGGCCTACTTTTTTGGTTCAGTTCTCTAGGCCTTAAGCCTCAGTCTGACCATTTCTACTTGGCTTTCCTATTTTAACCTTTTACCTTACATTTTCTATTTAAAAAGTATAACATACAGCACAATGAATCCATTTTACTTATTATCAGTCACCCACAATTTCCACTATTTTAATTTTAGTCCATTTCTTAAATCGCTTGTCACATGCTCAGTAACTTGGAATAATATGGTCATACACTGATGGGACTGTGATTTGCTGTTACAGTGTGATCGGATCCCATGACTTACATGCCCCTGCATTTATTTCTACCCATTCTGTAAGTCGCCCCATCTTCAAAGCATCTGATGAAGTGGGATTTTCGCCATGAAAGTTCATGAAATAAATAAATTTGTTAGTCTTTAGGGTTATGTCTATACTTACAATTTAGTTCAAATTAATGAGGATTAATTCAAACTAAATGAATGCATGGCTACGCTGGCTTTCATTACTTTAAACTAAGAAATTCCTTAGTTTGAAGTAATTAACAGTTACTTCGAAGTTATAAAACCTCACTTAACTTCGAAGTAATGGTTAATTCAAATTTACTAGTTTGAATTAACCCAATGGAGTTGCATTAAGTCAAACCAACCATTAGTTTGAATTAACACGATTTGACCTTCTTCCTCCCAGGGCGCCTTCCCATGCCCCACCCCTACCCAGCCCCTTTCTGGCCAAGGGCCCAATCCTGCCCCAGTCCCCTGGCTGGGCTGGGGGTGCCTTCCCCACTGCGTGATGAGTGCAGCCAGTGTTGGGTGAGGAGTGCCCTGGCCCCACTGAACTGTGTGGTAGAGAAGGCATCCCCACCCAACTCTAGCCGCGCTGAGCCAGGCGGTGGAGAAGGCACCTGCACCTGGCTCTGGCCATGCTGGCATGGGCAGAGACAGCCACAAATGCCTTCCTTGCTGCCTGGCTCACCACAGCTACATCCAGGTGCGGGTGCCTTCCAATGTTCCCTGTAAGCTGCGCTGGCACGCTGCAGCGCAGCCTGCCGCAGCTGCCAGCGCAACGAAGGCTGCTGGCAGCGCACCGCTGCAGCCAGAGTCCCTCGATAGAGCTCCTCTGGGGCTGGGAGTTTTCAAAACTCCCACCCAGAGAAGCTCTAATGGATCATGCCCAGAAAATCTGGGCATTCTCGGTAGAGCTTCTCTGGCCCCAGGAGCCCTGAGGTAAGTTTGTGGGGGCTGGGAGGCTGCCGGGAGTGGAGGGAGGGCGAGCGGGAGCAGGGGGGAGTGCTGCCAGGAGCAGGGGGCGAGCAGAAGCGGGGGGGGTGATGCTGGGAGCGGGGGGGGGGGGGCGGGAGTGGGGGCGGGCCGCTGCCCGCGGGGGGGGGGCCCGCGCAGCCGGCCCGGGGGGGAGCACAGCGAGCAACATGAGTTGCTCAGCTGCTCTCGCCCCTTAGAGGGAACATTGGTGCCTTCTCCACCACCTGGCTCAGCATGGCTAGAGCTGGGCACTGGTACCTTCCCTGCCACCTGGCTCAATGAGGCCAGAGCCAGGCGAGATATGCCTTCTCCGCCACCTGACTCAGCACGGCTAGAGCCAGGTGCAAGGTGCCCTCCACAGGTGCCCCGAGGACTGGGGCGGGAAAGCTGGTGGCCAGGTGGGTGGGGAAGCTGGACAAGCCAAGCCGGCTTTTCCCTCCTGCCCAGCCTCCGGCTTTTCTGTCCTGTTCTCCAGGACCACACATCTTTCTCCTTATCTGGTTGGGATCTCTGAGGCTGGAGCTGCCCTGGCCATATAGTGTGGCCAGAGGCTTCTTCACCCCACCCCCCATGCTCAGGGGCAGGGCGGGAGATGACCTCCCCAGCCTCACTCCCAGAGGAATGTGCCTTTGCCAAAGGCACATTCCTCTTCAGGCCAGGTGGGGTCAGTCTGGCACCCTTTGAAATTCGGCATCTGGGGCTTTGGTCCATTCACCCCACCGTAGTTATGGCCCTGTGATTGGGTAGGGGCATGGCCCTTCATGGGTGCCATGTTGCCACACTTTCAATGGTGCCCCCCTCCTGAATTGAACTAGCAAGTCCTGTCCAGGGACATGCTAGTTCGATTTGGGTTTCTAGTGGGGCCATGTTAGTTCAAATTAACTTAGTTTGAATTAACTGTTATTCATTTGAATTAATTAATTTGAACAAAGTTAATTTAAACTAAGGTTTTAAGTGTAGACATAGCCTAAGTGCCACAGGACTCCTTGTTTTTCATAAGATATGGGTAGCTTTGGGGACTTGGAGTTGTTCAGTACTCATTGTTCAGTTGGTTAGTGAAACTGGAGACCACACAGATTTCCTGATTCATGAGAAATAAATCAATGAGACCTGAAGAAGGTTCTGCCATCAGTACAGATCTTGTGACTGAGGAAGACAGTCATGGATTCACTTGATAATGACTGGTACAAGCTAGTGAAACTCTTGGATGGCTGTAAATAAGTCAAATGGATGGTCATTATGTTACATTTAAAATTGATGTTAGATTTTTAGAAAAAAGGTCAAGATGGCATTACATTTACGAGGAAAGAGTATAGCACTCATAAAGGGAATTTCAGGGTTACAGTCATTTGTGCTCTATGTGTTTTAGGCTTGAAAGTCTGCTGTGGGTGGTCAAAAGGGATGCTCTGTTTGCAGAAGCAGAGATGGCTGTGTTCTGAAAGGACTAAGATGCAACTGGACTTATGTGAGCCACATTTGTTTGGTTATTTTACACAACGTTTACTAAAATCCCAGTTTTAAACTGTCCTTGGTCTGGGAGTGAAACTATGGCATAATAATGGTTATAACCCAGAGAAAAGGAATGGGGCAATAGGCGCCTCACGGAGCTATTACTGTAGGCTGACTGCAGCCTCAGGCAGACAGTACTCCATTATCACACTTGACAGGTGTTCTTCACAAGAGCCAGACATTTAATGTTTTGGTAGATGAAAGCTGAACTTCTGTACCACAGTTCTACAGCAAGGTGTGCACTGCACAGCAACTTCACAGACAGGAATTCCCAGAGCACACAAGGCCCTGTTGATAGCAAAAGAGGGACAGAAAGGGAGCAGACCAGACCCACAGAGTCACAGTACTCAAGAGTGTGCCAAAGAATAAGAGGCCAGTGGCAATCAAGACCTTCAGACAACACCCTACCAAAGTAGATGAGGTTGTGGCTGCTGGGTCTGAAGACATAGCCGGTGGCCCGTGGTTTGTTGACATCAGCCCCCTTCTCAAGCATCGCCTTCACAAGTCTGAAGTTCTTATTCACCACCGCAATGTGGAGAGCAGTCTCCCCTGAAACACACAATCACACTCCTTTTGTAATGCCAACATCACACCACAGGGGCCAGAAAAACTTCAGAGACCCACAATGCAATCAAAGTTCCTTTATTAGTGAATAACTAAGAAACTCCATGGGCAAAATGTGGGATTTTCCAAGAAGCTGAAGGGAGTTACGTGCTCTTTTCCCATGCAATTTTAGTTGCATGTGGGTGTCTAATTTCCCTAAAAAGTCACAGCCCAAACTCTGATCTCAGTTAACACTGATTATCCCAGTGACTTCAAGGCAGTCACTCGATTCTATCACCCAGCATAAAGGAGAACTGTACTTTGCCCAGTGTTATCACCTGTAGAGCTTTTATTGTTTCTGAGCCCAAAGGTGAGAGTTGCAGCCATGAAATTAATTGCTGTTAAATGAATGACATTTGCAACTTCTCCTTGTCTCCACCTTTCATTGTAGTGTTTCTATGTCTTGTTAATCCCACATAGGCTACTACTTGTATTTTACACTCCTGTAATACTTTCCAGCTGAGGATCTCAGAGCACTTCATAAATGTTCATCAATTAAATCTCACATCAGCCTGTGTGCCAGAGGTGTTGCTGGCCCAGGGAGGGACCTGGGGCATGGGCCCAGGCCATGCCCCTGGCCCACAGGCCCCGCCCCCAGCCTACAGGCCCTGCCCCCTGGCCAGGGACAGGGCCAGAAGCCACCACGCCGCCGTGGGCAGATAGGCCCCGCATCCCCAGCCGAGGATGTGGATGGAAGCGGTCGCAGGAGGCCAGGCCCCAGATTCCCTGTTGCGGCTGCGGGCAGCCAGGCCCCAGATTCCTGGCCAGGGACGGGGCTGCCGCGGCTGCCGGCAGCTGGGCCCCAGATCACTGGCCCGATTGGGCCAGAGATCTGGGGCACCGGCGCCGGGATTTGGGGCACGTGTGCAGGAGCCTGGAATCATTAACCTGATTTTACTGAGGTGCAGCGAAATGAAGTGACTTAAGAACACAAGGACAGCCAAAGTGGGTCAGACCAATGGTCCATCTGGCTTAGTGTTCTATCTTCCCACAGTAACCAAAGCTAGGTGCTTCAGAGGGAATGAGCAGAACAGCTAATCATCAAGTGATCCATTCTCCGTCACCCATTCCCAGCTTCTGGCAAACAGAAGCTGGGGACATTTTAGAGCATGATACGACTTGCTTAGTTGCAGGATGGTGACTGGAATCCATGTCTCCTGACTCCCAATCTCCTACTTGAACCGCTAGATCATATTCCCTCCTTTCTTGAAGTTGCTTTTGGAGCAGAAGGAGGCAACTCTTTAACAATATACAGCAGCAAAACACTTCTTGGTAGATCCTACAGAAAAAAAATCCACATTCAAATGAAAATGTGGAGGGAATTAATTGAGGCAGGATGTAATTGCTGAACACTGGAATTAATAACCTCACTCTGAAGCCACTAGGTTTTAAGTCTCATGTGGGAAATGGTAGCTCCATCAGCACTGCATCCTCCTAACCATGGTGTTGGTGTTAGCAGGAGATGAGGCGCTACTGAATCAGTCACACCACTCCCTGGACCACATCCCCCTCTTGTGCTATGCTGGGACACTAAGTTCAATAATAACTTAGATGGCACCAGGGCCGGCGCTAGGGTCTCCAGGGTCCCCCTGCAACCTATAAATGGGTGCCTTCCTCCCCCTGCCCCGGCAGGGCCATCCCTGGGGTGGTGAAGTGCCCTAGGCAAACAAGCCCTCTGCGGGGGCGTCACCCCCTCCCACATTGCGGGGCAGGGCCAGCTGGCTTAGGGGAGAGGCAGACCCCTGCACTGTCCCCCCATGCCGGGGACCGGGGAGCGGCCAAAAGGGCGGTTGGTGCAGTGCTGCCGGTCCACTCCCCCCATTCCCCGCCACATGTGCTGCTCTGGGCTCCAGTGCCGGAGCAGTGGGGTGGGGGTGGGAGGCAGTGTGGCTGAGGTGGGGGGTAGCGATACTGGCTCCGCACTGCCTCCCATCCCCTCCCCACTGATCCGGCACTGGAGCCCAAAGCAGCACATGTGGCGGGGAATGGGGGGAGTGGACCAGCAGCGCTGCACCAGCCACCCTTTTAGCCGCTCCCCAGTCCCCGGCATGGGAGTGAGAGGGGCAGCGGTGCGGCTGCATGGGGCCCCCTAAGGCATGGGGCCCTGGGCAGCCGCCTGGGTCGCCCTACCCTAAGGTCAGCCCTGCCCCCCAGCACTGGGGGGTGAGGCTGGCTGGCCCAGGGGAGGGGCCGGCCCTTGAGCCGGCTGGCCCATGCTGGCAGGGACCTGGAGAGCCAGCCAAAAGGGCACCCAGTTCAGCGCTGCTGGTCTGCCCCCCCACAAGAGGTGCTGCTCTTGGCTTTGTGTGGGAGCAGTAGGGAGGGGGCCGGAGGCAGGGCAGCCGGGCGGGGAGGAGCGATGCCAGCTCCACGCTGTTTCGCCGCCCCCCGATGCTGCTTGGGCACAGAGCCAAGAGCAGCACTGGTGGCTGGGGGGGCAGCAGACCGGCAGCGCTGAACAGGGCACCCTTTTGGCTGGTTCTCCCGGTGCCCGCCAGCGTGGGACGGCCAGGCCAAGGATGCTTCCCCCGTCCCACAGGGCATTTGGGTGCCCCTCAAATGGTGGCACCCCCCTGCGGTGCCTACCTTGCTTTACTGCCTTGCGCTGGCCCTGGGCAAAGCATCACCTACTGAACTAATACTACCTCCTCTAGCTCTCATTTCTTTCTTTGGACATTTTCCACTCAGAACTTCACCTATTTAGCTAGCAGTCCAGACATAAGTACTGAATCTCAGCTCTTGGAGTGCTGGCTGGAAATAGAATATACTCTAAGGACAAAAGGATCCTCTTTCTAAATACACCTGCTTTTAAACCATAGAATCATAGAAGATTAGGGTTGGAAGGGATGTCAGGTCAGCTAATCCAATCCCCTGCTCACAGCAGGACAAACCCCCAACTAAAGCATCTTAATCATCCCAGCCAGGACTTTGTCAAGTTGTACCTTGAAAACCTCTAAGGATGGAGATTCCACCACCTCCCTAGAAAACCCATTCCAGTGCTTCACCATCCTCCTAGTGAAAAATTCTTGCCTAATATTCAACCTAGACCCCCCACTGCAATTGGAGACCATTGCTCCTAGTTCTGTCACCTACTGCCACTGAGAACAGCCTAGCTCCATCTGCCCTGGAACCCCCTTTCATGTTGTTCAAGGTTGCTATCAAATCCCTACACATTGGGCTCTTCTGTAGACTAAAGAAGCCACGTTCTCTAATCCTCTTCCTCATAAGTCATGTGCTGCAGCCTCCTAATCATCCAAATTGGTTTTTGTTTTTTTGTTTTTTTGGCTCTCTGCTGGGCTCTTTCCAATTTTTCCACCTCCCTTCTGCAGCAGGAGTCCAAAACTGGACACAATACTCCAACTGTAGCTTCACCAAGGCCAAACAGAGGGGAATAATCACTTCACTCAATCTGCTGGCAGTGGTCCTGCTAATGCAGCCCAATATGCTGCAGCCTTCTTGGCAATAAGAGCACACTATTGATTCATATCCAGCTCTTGTTCACTAACCCCCAGGTCCTTTTCTGCAGAACTGCTGCCTACCCAATCTGCAGCAATGCATGAGATTCTTCCATTGTAACCTGAAGACTCTGCACTTGTCCTGGTTGAACCACATCAGATATTTTTGATCTAATCCTCCAATTTGTCTAGGTTATTATGTATTCTATCTCTACCCTTCAGTGCGTCTTCCACTCTCCCTAGCTTAATGACATCTGAAAACTTGCTAAGGATACAATCCACCCTATCCTCTGAATCAGGGGTCTCAAACATGTGGCCTGTGCATGCAGCCCTTAAAGCTATTTTCTGCAGCCCATGACAGCACTATTGTTACCAATATTTGCAATATCATTGTATGAAAAGGTTTCAGTGGTGTGGCCCTCAGGCTAACATATTACTTCTCATGTGGACTTTGTGGTGATTTGAGTTTGAGACCCCCTGCTCTAGATCAATGGTTGTCAAACTTAGGGTCGGGATCCAGTACTGGCTCATAGACTCTCAAGCACTATGGCGCAGCACCCCTTGCTGACACTGCCAAAAGACTGGAATGCATTGCTTGAAGATGTAATTGCTGGGTCATGGGCATAAATGATTTTTTTTTCAATTGGGTCCCAAGGAAAAAAGTTTGAAAACCACTGCTCTAGATCATCAATGAACATGGCAGAGGTTTTATATCCTGGAGGTCTGCTGGGAAGAGACATCACAAATGGATTGCTCAAAACATAGTAAAGGGACAGTAAAATATGGCTCCCTTTAGCAGATGATTTATAAGGAACACCTTGGAATCTGAACATAAATCTAACAGGCATACAGATAGTATGCCATGGATGCCAGCTACTCCAGCTGCTTCACCACAGGTCTATTCATCCTGGCACTTTTACCTGCATAGAATTCTGATGTCATTGCTTCATTGACAAGTTCAGGAGCTGCATCCATCAGAATCTGAGCAGCCTCCATGTTATCATACAAGGCAGCCACGTGAAGGGCTGTCTCCCCCAGTGCACCTGGAGAGGAAGAGTCATAGATGTGGGTCATATGTTCCTTTGCCAGCCTGATCAGATGAACCTTATCAAGAGTAACACACTCAATCCTAAGGATTTCCCATGCCCATTCATGAGTCTTTTCACCCCAACCTTGCAAGGTCACCCTTTGCTACTGCTTGAAAAACATTTCTATCTTCCAGACTCTCTGTCTCAAGATATCCTCTCCTTGCAGCTAATCTATCCTAGTCATGTACAGCTCATGGAGTACCCTACCTCTTTGATGAGTATCACAAGCATGGCAGGTGAGTAGTTTCTGGATGGCTTGGACATCATTTTCCTTGGTGGCCTGGAGCAAAGGAGACTCCCAGATCCTGCAGGAAGAAAAATCTCTAGATTAGAGCCTTATAATAAATATGATGCTCAAAAGAAACATTTTCTTCCAAGTCAGCTAAATAGTAGAAAAACTGGGATGTTGTATTTTATTACCAACTTAGACATGCCTAACAAAGCTAGACAGGCAGACACACAAGTGACCCACTTTCTACAAGGTCAGTCTCTTCATAACCAAGGGAACTGTAATGCATTTTTATAAAGCCTTGGTAGTCCTGATAAAAATGACACATTATATAAGGTTATTTCAAAAATATTTGTAACTCTTGAGTAGAAACTGCTAATAGTAGGATGTTGTCAAGTAACAAGAGTCAAATGCTTACTAATTCCCTACTGCCAGCTCACAGCATTGTCATATTTGAACATGCAGGCGTTATTTCAATACATTCTTTGCATGACTGGAAAATACTATATTTCTCTTTCAGACTCACCAGAAGAGCTTATGATTATAGACCATCATACATGAGATCAGTGATTCTTGTCAAAGCAGAGAGTTAGCTAACATTATCATCTCTCTCTGATGGATAGAAACCCAGTCAGTTGGCACTGCATAACACTTGGGCCTAATTCGGATTTCACCCTGCTTTTATGCAGGTGTACCTCCACCAATTTTAGTGCAGTTACTTTGAATTTACACAGTTATAAATGAAAGCTGAAGCAGGCCTTCTCACTCTGGGTGAGAGTAGAATTCAAGCTACAATAGTGAAGAACTATAATAGAAAATATACCTAGAAATACCAATGTCCATCCACTTTTAACACTGAGTCCACTGAATGCCAGAACAAGACTTTGGGAGTTTCCTCAGCACTGTATGGATATTCATACAGTGCAGGTATGATTGGTTGCTTACTAGAATGTCTGAGGCCAAGTCTACACTGGCAGTGGCAAATTTGCTGTTGTCAATTCCATCTTTCCAGTTCAACTGAGCAGTGAGTGAAGACCCACTCAAATGGACTTGGCATTTTACTCAGTAAGTCCACCCCGTCAAGAAGAGTAGCTCTGAGTTAAGGGGAGGGCATTTACCTTTAACTCAGCTCAGTGAAGATACAGAAGAAAGTGGGCGTTAGACAGTAGAAGGGAGATACGCAGATTATCTTTGTAGCTTGAGCATCTCCCTTCAACTGCTGCTGAAAAGGCAGCAAATGTAAACTAGGCCTCAGTGATGAAAGGAGCTCCAACTAACAGGAGAGAGGTTCAACAGCAGGGGATGCAACACTGCTTGGGAGGGTCTTGCAAGCATGAGCTACATCATGTTAGTGACCATGGTTAACAAATTATTAATAAAACAAACCAGACAAGCCTTTAGAAAATAGATTACATCAAACAAACCTCTTCCATAATAAAAAGGACAGATAAGATAGTGAGGCTATAATACTCACCAGATTGCTCTGCAGATGCCATAAACCTCTAGAGTCATGTCTGAGTTACTAGCACAAATCCTGAGCCCTCTGCTCAGTACAGATGGAAATGAATCCTTTGCGCAAGTACATGAGGATCCTGCTCCTTCAGCCCCATGGTTGTGCATATAGTCTGTGCATTAGGGGCAGGGATCATTGTATTCCCCCCTCTCCTATTATGGGAAATGGATTCTGTGGGTTACACCCAATTGATCCAAATAGACTAGTCCTACTCAGTGCTCCAGAATAGGGTGCTGAAAACTCTACTCCAGAGTGCCACCCAATATTCAGTCTGAAAACTTCCTCTCTGCTCAATGCTCCCCATTAGTCTAGCTAGTTAAGATCCGAAATAATTCCTTACCCTCACTGGCATTTACACCTGCAAATATTGCGTCCCCCAGGTCCCATTTGTTTTTTTGCAAAGCCAAGCAGTACATAGTTTGTACACTCCCTTTGTAAGATGACCTTTCTGTTCTTCCAAACAAGATTTGGAGTCCTGGAGAGTGAACCCTATGAGGCACAAGCCATTCCTGAAACACAGCTGCTCCACAGTTCTCCCTTGCAGACAAGAACATAACATGCACCTTTCCGGGGGCTGTGCATCAATGCCAAAGTGTCCGCACCTGCAAGGAGCCCCTACGGAAGCCTAAAATCTGCCAGGTGGAAGCTCAGAGGAGCAATGACAGCTTTGAGGGTAGCATGGTTCCTGGAAAGGAGTGTTTGTGATGGGAGAGTGAGATGCACAATTTCTTGAGGGAGAGAGAAAATTTCTAAACTGCCTGCTTGTCTTTCCTAACTCTTTCACTGCCTCTATGAAGCCAGTCGGTCAAGTGAACGATCCATCTCTGGGGACGATGAGGGATGGACAGCAATTTGTCTATGAAAGAAGGCAGAGCTCATAACAAAGCTGTCTGAGACAATGATCAAAATCAAAAGGAAGCTTAGATTGCCCAGGGAAACAGTAGGAAAATGGTGGGTTACCGATGTAACCATCCTTCTTCGAGATGGGCTGCTCACATACATTTGGTTCCAGATGTGTATGTGCTGCAGCGCACAGTTACCCAGAAACTCTTTTGCCCTGGCCTGTCAGCACAGGGTCAGCAGCCAACGCCCTCTCTTTGCTGCGACCGCGGCTATATATATGACCCTGCCCCTGACCACCCTTGGTCCCTTCTTATCGCCAGCTCCAGGTAGCGGGGATGGAGGGACTTGAATGTACATGAGCAGCCTATTTTGAAGAAGGATGGTTACATTGGTAACCCACTGTTCTTCGAGCAGTGCTCACTTCATTCACTTACAGGTGACTGCTAGCCATACCCAGGATGGAGGGCAGAGTTACAGCTTACCCACTCTGAGTACAGCTCTGCTGAACGCAACAGCCTTTTGTGCCTGTTGGACAAGCGCATAGTGCATCATGGAAGTGTGTACTGATGACCACATGGCTGCTCTGCAGATCTCCTGGATCAGAACTTGCACACGGAAGGCCATTGAAGATGCATGCGCTCTTGTTGAATGCGTCCTGACCTTTCCTGGGAGAGGTGTGTTCAAACTTCTGAAACAGTCTTTAATACAGTTCACTATCCACTTGGAGATGGACTGTGTTGTCAGTGGTTGACCTCTTTTTCGTTCCATGACGGCAACAAAGAGTTGGGAGGTCTTGCGGAATGGGTGTGTGGGCTCTATGTATGTCAGGAGAGACCTCCTAACATCTAGGGTGTGCCACCTCCTCTGTTTCTCTGTAACCTGAGGGTCTGGGAAAAACAACAGGAGGCAGATGTCCTGGTTCAGGTGGAATGGGGAGGCCATCTTTGGGAGGAAAGCTGGGTGCGGCAGTAGGAGCCCCTTGTCAGCAAAGAACCTTGTATATGGGGGTTCTGAGGAGAGGGCCCTCAGTTCCGAAACTCGTCTCGCTGAGATTATGGCTACCAGAAAAGGCCACTTTCCACGAAAGAACCAGCAGCATGCAAGAGTCCAAGGGTTCATGGGGTGACTCTGTTAAGCTGTGGAGTACCACATTCATGCCCCATTGGGGAGCCGGATATCTGGGCTGTGGGTAGATCCTCTCAATTCCCTTCAGCAACCTAACCGAAGTAGGGTGTGAGACTGCTGGGGCCCTTCCACCTTATCATGAAGGGCCGAGACTGCTGCTAAGTGGCCCTTGAGAGACAGGGTCCATACGCCCTTTTCTTTAAGGTCTGGGAGGTAGTCGAGTACGGGACATATCAGGGCTGACTCTGGTATTATCCCTCTTTCCCTGACCAGTGGGAAAAGTGTTTCCACATAGCGGTGTAGAAAGCCCTAGTGGAGGGCCTTCTGCTACCGATCAGTACCTCCTTAACTCTATCTGAGCACAGTCTCTCAGTCTCATTTAGCCATGCAGCCTCAAGGCTCTGAGGTGTAGCACCTTTGGGCTGAGATGCCATAGCCGGGTTGAGTTCTGTGTTAGCAGGTTCTCCCTGAAGGGGAGGTGAGGTGGTGTGTCTACCAGTAGGTCCCACAGAGTTGAGTACCAGTGTTGTCTTGGCCAAGCTGGAGCTATCAGTATTATGTCTGCTCAGTCCCTTTTTATTTCCAGGAGGACCCTATGGATCAGGGAGCTCGGGGAGGGGGGGGGGGGGGGGGGAAGCAAACATTAGAGCCCCCCCCCCCCATGGATTAGGAAGGGATTTTACAGTGAGCTCCTGTCCCTACCCCTGAGTGACCAAAAGTGACAATACTTCTGGTTCTAATGTGTTATGAAAAGGTCCATTTGGGGTGTACCCGTCAACTGAAGATGTAGGACACAGTCTCTGTGCGTAAGGACCACTCATGACGCTACAGGAATGTCCTGCTCAGTGAGTCTGCCATGCTGTTGTCTGGCCCCAGAAAGTGGGCCGCTACCAGGGCGAAGTTGTGTTTCAGAGCCAGTTCCCAGAGGCTGGTAGCCTCAGTGCAATGCCGTAACGCTGTTTTTTGCTGCCTGGGGTGTTACAATCGGCATGCGCCCCTTGCCATTAGTAGGGCTTGGAGCTGGTGCCGCAAAAGCCGCCCGTTAATAGAGCAGCTCTGTTGAACCACTCCACACCGCCCAGGGCTTTGCCCCATTGGCTCTGCCATAGTTATGGCTCTGCTTCTGTGCAAAGAGTTGGGGAGTAAACACCCCCCCGGCAGTTCGTGTAGAGCATGGCTGTTGTGTTGTCCATCAGGACCTGGACTCTTTTGCCCCTTATCAAGTCCAGAAAGGCCCTGCAGGCCAGGTGGATGGCTTTGAGTTCTTTCACATTTATGTAAAGGAGACTGTCCTTGGATGATCAGTTCCCTTGAGTTGATAGGCCCCCCCAAGATATGGGATCCCCAACCCATGTCTGATGCATCAGTGATCAGCATCACCAAAGGGTTGGAGGTCTTGAAGGGAATCCCCCCCAAGGTGAAGAGTGGCTCTCGCCAGATTTCCAATGTTTCCAGGACATTGCAGGGAACCAAGAGTACCTTTTTCAGAGGGTGCCTCTGGGGGGTGGAAGGCTGTGGCTAGCCAAAGCTGAAAGGGCCTCATCCTCAGGCAGGCCCTTCTTATCACAGATGTAGAGGCTGCCATGTGACCCAGGAGCTGGAGACAGCACCTGGCCGTGGCGGTCATGGTGTCCTGGAGCTCCAAAATGATGGTGCTGAAACCTTGATCAGGGCAGGGCTACTTTCCCCTTTATGGAGTCTAGGAGAGCTCCTGTAAACTCTGTTTTCTGAGTTGGGGACAGCTTTGATTTTTCCAGGTTTATACAAAGCCCCAGGTAGGTGCACAGCTGTCTTGTCACTCTGACACTGTGTTGTACTTGACGTCTTGACCTTCTCTTTATTAGCCAGCCGTCGAGGTAAGGGTATGTCCTTATGCCCTGTTTCCTCAGGTGTGCCACCATGCACTTTGTGAACACTCTGGGGGCTAAGGAAGGGCCAAAAGGGAGTGATGCGAACTGGAAGTGTTCCCCTTCCACCACAAATTTGCAGAACCTTCTGTGATTGGGTCTTATGGCTATATGAGATTTGGCGTCCTTTAGGTCGAGGGCCATGAACCAGTCCTCTTGGTCTAGAGCTGGGAGTCTTATATATAGCCGTGGTCACAGCATGGACGGGGCATTGGCCGCTGACCCTGTGCTGACAGGCTGGGGCAGAAGAGTTTCCAGATAACCATGTGCTGTGGCATATAGACACCTGTAACTGACTGATGTGAGCAGCGCTTGAATAAGAAGATACATTCCTTCTTGGAAAGTCACTGATTGAGAGCTAGAGGTCAGACAGGGCAGTTTGTGGGGGGGAATTCCTCCCTTCCTTCCTGGTCTCATATTCAATCCCAACTGATGACAGAGTGATGTGTAGATGAGAAATAAAGAACTAACACAAACCATTACCCCAAACCAATCTAAAAGCTTAGCTACATTTTTAAAGTGCTTTTACAAATGATTTTACGAGAATGCAAAGACCAGCTTTGTCATTCAGCAGCAATATAAGATAAAAACACTGCAATATAAACAGTACTGTGTTCAACAAACAACAACTTAAACTCTAGACTAGAGATGGCAGGTGTACTATCTAGGCGGGGGGGGGGGCAGTGACAGAAGAAGAAACCTTTTCCTTGCACATACACCATCCCAGAATTTACCCTGCGCCAGAGGATAGTGATGACTTTTTGGCAGTATCTGGATGAAACACATTAACTGTTCTCAGTTCAGCTCTTAGCATACACGTGTCCATTCCACAAAAGCTATATTTCCTCTCTACTGGCACTGCCAGCCTGACAGAGAGAGCCAAGGATTGAATGAGCCTTGAAAACTGAATGACTTTCTCCTTGCAGGGTTGAAGCTTGTCTGCGATGGACGGGCCATGCTGGAAATCTGCCCAGCAATTGCCCATATTGTACCTGGCTGGGGGAAGAAAAGGTTTCAGTCTCCTGGCAGTTTTGCACTGTGTGCCAATGGTAACTTTACTTTATTCTCTCCTGAAACATGTCATTAAAGAGCAGGTTTGGGGTTGGAAAGGAGAACAGAAGACAAAAGGAGTGAATCTCAGTCTGGTTTCTGCTCTGGTGCTTTTCTGGCTAGGGAAATATCCACAGCAGCTGCATTTATGGGCCACAGCCATGCAACAGATGCACCAGAAAGGCACTGGGAAAGATCAGACTTGGGCAGCCCCTTCAAACAGCTTGAGACTACTGGATGGACTCCAAGGCAGGGAAGTGGCCAAAGTAGCATGGAAGACTACCATGCTTCTGATGCAGGGGAATGAAAGAAAGAGACAACTGCAGAGAGCAAGCTGAGATGAGCAGGCAGGCTCTGCCACTCTGGATGCTCCCGAGCTCCTTCAGAGATACCATCCCTACCTTTCTAAGCAGATACTGACATCTCTGCAAGAACAAAAATACAGAAACAAAGAAATTCAACTTGTGAGCAAGATTCCCCAGCCTGCAAGCAAGGTGTTCTGTCTGCACCTATAGAGAAGCGCATGCTTCCACCTGCCCCACAGCTTTGCCAGTGGCCCTTATTCCTGACCTGAATCCACCCTGTTACCCCAGGAGTTACGGTGAGAAGTTTCCCCACCAAGTAGCCAGGAAGGAATTACATGGGACATGGAAGAAAGAAATCTTCCAAGCAGCCAAGGACTGCAAGACCTGAAGCATCCCACCCTACTAAAGACATGGCCAAACCTGTGAAATTCAGAGGGAACTTAATCCTTCTTTAAAGGAATGAATTCTGGGATGTGTGTGAGCGGGAGATTGGGGGAGGGGGGTTCAAATGAGAACAAAACTGCATTTCATGTGGCAAATGAAAAAATAGCAATTGCAAAGTTACAGATTCATAGATTTTGAGGCTAGAAAGAACCACAGTGATTGTCTGGTCTCCATTATAACTCAAGCCATATAACTGCCCCAAAATTATTCCCTTTGAATTAGAGCAGATATTAAAAAAAAACAAACAAACACCAACAACCTAATTGGTTTAAAAATTGTCAGTGATGAAGAATCCACCACAACCCTTGGTAAATTGTTCCAAGGGTTAATTATTCTCACTGTTCACCTTATGTCCTGTCTACACTTGTCTAGCTTCAACTTCCAGCCAGTTGGAAAGATTATTTTCTCATCCTTGGGAGATGCAGAGATGTCCTTTGACACTAGTAATTCCCAGAAATTCTCATGGTGACTGAGAGCTGTAGAGATCATCCTAGGCTTGTCTAAGGTCACATTTCCTTCCAGATCCTAAGGCTAGTGCTGGTATGTTCCAAGTGATGGGTCTTCCACCATTCTATTGGGGAGACAGCTTAATAGATGCCCCATTGTTAAGAAATATTTTCTGCAATCCAGCCTGAATTTTCTCTTTTTCTTCATTATTCTGTTATGTATTTAAACCCCTGCAGATCTCCCTAAACAAATCCTTTTGCTTCTTAGCTCTTGTGTCTATTAAATATTTGTATAAAATTCTCATACACCCTCGAAGCCATTATTTTTCCTATAGCAATATACTACAATAACAATATATATATTTAAATCAGCCTGATAGCAGCATATCTGGAATTATCAAACTCCGTCTAAACAAGTGAAAAGAAATTGTGGAGTTCTTCTAGAACAGACTTTCTTCACCTGACTAGTTAAGACACCTCCATTCTTGACCCAAAAGGCCTCTCAGCATATACAGAGGTCTTGGACTTTGAGGTTCCCACAGGAACGAAGGACCATCACAAATCTCCCACTGTTAGTGCAAGACAGGTTTCTTTGACTTGTTTTCTCTATCATAAACAGTATCTGTTTCGGTGTATGTGTGTGAGTGTGTGTGTATATGTGCAATGAAGATGAAATTCCAAAACAAGGCACTCCACTGCACACACTTCCCGTGTGGGTAGAGAGAACAAATAGCTGAACTAACAGCTGTTAGTCATTTTTTCTTGATACACAACTGTAAGGTAGTCAGATACCGTGATGGTGAGTGCTATATAAGCAGCTATATAAAGCAAACAAATGACAGCTGATAAAAATGCAATCATAGAAGTTTGCTGCTTAGTATAGAGGGTTTAATAATGAATCAGAGCCAAAATATACTTGATTGGCTGCATAGGGCATTCATGTATGATAACAGAGGCCTGTTGGTCATCCAGTTCAAGAAGCAACAAATATTCAGAGGGGGAGCCATATTAGTCTGTATGTAGCAAAAACAACAAAAGTCCTGTGGCACCTCAAAGACTAACAAATATCTTTAGGCATAATCTTTTGTGGGCTCCAACCCACTTCAGAGTTGTTGAAGTGGGTTGGAGCCCACAAAAGCTTATGCCCAAAGATATTTGTTAGTCTTTAAGGTGCCGCAGGACTTTTGCTGTTAACAAATATTCAGATTTCTTTCTGAGTAAAGTGGGGGAATCTAAAAAGATCGGTTCCTCTGCAGCATGATCAGCATAGCTCCTAATGAGTGGCTAAGGGGAAGAAACTATCTCTCAGCCAAGACGCATCTGCTGTGTCTACACACAGGCGGTTAAATTGATTTTACAGGTCCCCATCAAAAACCTCACATCAAACTAGCATGTCCAGGGACAAGAATTCCTAGTTTGATTTAGGAGAGGGGCACCATGGCAAGTGTGGCAACATGGCCCCCTTGCATGGCCATGCCGCTGGCCAATCCCATAAAACCAGGAACTGACCTCAGCTCCCTGTCCATTTTGGCTGGTGGGAGACTGAGGGAGACAGGCATGGACGCAGCCCAGCTTCCTTTCCATTGCTGAGCAGCAGCCAGGCCCTTTGCTAGCCTGCAGGGTGCCCTCTTGCATTGGCACACGCTGTTTCAGGACTCTGATGGCCCCAAGGCAGATCCCATCAACACCATATTGCTGACCCTGAAAGCAGCCCTAGTTCCCCTCCCTCCCTGTCACATCTGGGCACATGAGACCAGCACAGACTGGTGGGAGCAGGTAGTGCTGGGAACCTGGGACAATGAGCAGTGGCAGAGGACCTTTATAATGAACAGGCAGACCTTCACTCTCCTGGTCACTGAGCTTGCCCCATTCCTGTGCCACAGGAACACCCTGATGAGACCCACCATCCCTGTGAACAAGAGAGTGGCCATCGCACTATGGAAGATGGACGCTCTTGAGTCCTACAGGTCATGGACACCTCTTTAGCGTCAGGAGGGCCACCATCGGTGCAGTTCTGCAGCAGGTTGTCAGCACCATCAGTGTGGTACTGCTGTGAGACACCCTCGCCAGCCTCGCAACCCTTGGCTTCCCGAACTGTGCCAGCATACTGGATGCCACCCACATCCCCATGCAAGCCCTGGAGCACCACGCAGCCAAGTACAGAAACCGCAATGGGTACCATTCTGTGATATTGTTTAACCCTTCAGCCAGGGCGAGATGGCAGAACAAGGGCAGGGTTCTATTTCTAGGGGTTTCCAAATAATGTTACAACACCAACCGGCTTGAGCCCCCACCCAGTCTTCTGGGAGATCATACACTAATTCCTGGGCACCCCAAAGGGATAATGCTCCCCTGCTCGCAAGCACGAGTTTGAATGTAGTATACAAAAGTTTTAATAGTAATAGAAAAAAATACAAAGACACAATAGCAAAACTGACACTGATTCAGAGAATCAGTGCAGAACAAAATTCCCACACAGCATAAGAGAACATAAAGACCCAATAGCAAAACCAGCACTGATCTGAAGAATCAGTGCAGAACAAGGTTTCCACCAGAACCCCAGGCTATGTAGGGAATGTCTCTCATGCCAGCTGTCCACTGGTGACACCCGCTGGTCACTCATGTTGTCCACTTGCACCATCCACTGGCTCCACCCACTGTCTGCCAGTGCCGTCCTCTGTCCACTCATACTATCTGCTGGGTCTACCTGCTGTCTGCTCACACCATCCACTGGCTCTGCCTGCTGTCTAGCCATCTGTTGGCCGCTCGCACATCCACTGGCTCCACCCACTAGCTAGTCATCTGCTTGCACCACCTCTGACTCCACCATCTATTAGCAGCACCTACCGGTCACTCTTCAGTGATTTCAGCTATTAGGGTGTCACAGCCCTCAATAATTTCAGTGTTTCAATTTAGAACACTGCAAACAGCTCCTTAGAGTAAAATAACAAAAGAAAGGCTCCACAAATAGCCACGCCATTGATCTATCCTTTGATGCCAAGGCAGGGGTGAGGCACTGCCTCAGGCATAGCTCTTGATAGGACTAATATTAATTCCCACCCCTTTCTACCTTTACCAGGCTGAAAACACAGGGTTGGTCCCTCTTTCAAGTTCCTTATTGCTAATAGTGACTTCTCCCACTGAATAGTCTAAATGAGTTTGTACCATCAAAGAGTACCATGTTACAAAAAGACAGTATTTCATGTTTCTCTTCAGTAAAATTACAGATATTGACAGATTTGTGATCAAATCAACCTAAATACCATTAGCCATCATGCGCTGCACCCACCAGTGAGACAATGCTAACACCTGATTGTGTTCTTTGTGCTCATGCAAATACAAAATCCATGCAGATTAGTTGCCGCCCCCCCCGCCCCTTTTGGCTGTTGGGCACAGCCTCTAGACCTGCCTTACAATTGCAAGCCTTGGTGGACCACAGGGCAACTTTTTCAACCGTTACGTGGCCTGGCTGTGGAGGGCGCATGATGCCAGGGTCCTGTGCAGCTCTGGTCTGTACAGGGGCATGGAGGTTGGCACCTTCTTCCCCCCACCCCCCACATAACATCAAAATCGAGGAAGTGCAAGTGCCCATCCTCATCATCATGGATGCCACTTACCCACTCTGGCCATGGCTAATGTGGCCTTACCCGGGACCCCTCGAAGTTAGGCAGGAGCTTTTAAATTAACAGCTGAACCGCTGCTGCCAGGTAGTAGAGAGGGTATACGGCTGGCTCAAAGCCGGGTGTAGGTGCCTACTAACATGCATCCGCCTCACCGAGACCAGTGCAGAGGTTGTCAGTGCTTGTGTTGCTTTGCACAATCTATGTGAACTGCATGGGAAGGCAATGGCCCCTATCTGGGAGGCTGAAATGCTGCTTCTTGCTGCTCGTTTTCAGCATCTGGAAGCTGTGGCCTCAAGGAAGCAAATGCACCAGCGGGCAGCAATCGTGCACAAGGCGCTCAGGGATATTTTCCTTCGTGACAAAATGTGAGGACTGCGCCTACCAAAAGGTTCCTTCTCCACCCCCAGCCCACCAAAGCATACCCCCCCCACCCTGCCGGCCCTCCGCCCACCTGCCCCCTGCCTGTCCCCCACCTAGTAAAACATGAGATGAAGGATAATGGTTACATACATTTTATTTACAGTGGGTGGGGGGAGGTTAGGGGGATGTGAGAGGGTTTGGGGGCAGAAAGGGGTTTTGGGTCTTGGGGAGAACTGGAGAGTTGGGGACAACTGGGAGATGGGAGGTCTTGGGAGAGACCTGGGGAGTTGGGGAGATGGGAAAGTCAGGGTGGTGAGGCACTGCCGGTGCCCTGTGTGGCCCTGCCTTCGCCTTCCCATCGTCCACCATGGGTCCCCGGGTGCCTGTGGCAAAAGGCAGCGGGGACTCCCTGTGGGGTCCTTCCTCGGGTGCAGGGGGGGGCCTGGCAGCCCACGATGCAGCACAGGCTGGTGGCCACTTCCTGCAGGGCTGCGCACACACCCACCAACACCTTGCTGTCACTCCAAGGCTGCGACAATGCAGACGTCAGTCGTCCGCTGGAGCTGGTGGATGGCCATGTCCTGCCGGGTGGCCAGCTGCTGCCTCCATGCCTGTGTCTCTTTGTGGGCCTCCTGGCCTAGCTCTAAGAGCCTGTGGAGAAGGTTGTGGCGGGCAGGACCAGCGCTGGGGATCGTGGTGCCCCCCCGCAGCAGAGCGACGCTGGTGCAGATGAGTGATGTCATCAGGGGAGCGCCATGGCGCTGTCCCCTTTTGACACCCCTCAAAATGCCGGCGCCCCCCTGCAATGTAGGGGCTGCTTACTGTGTAGCACCGGCCCTGGTGGCGGGTGAGGCAGGCCCTCCTCCCATGGCTGCTTGTGGCTGTTGGGCTCCCTGCAGCTGAGTGGTGTGTGGCCATGCAAGCTTCAGGGAGGAAGGAGAGAGTGGGGTTACTGCCATTGGGTAACCTCTTACTATGGGGTGTGGCCAGAGAACACCTAGCAGCTGTGCCCTGACCGTCTCCCTGCATCCCAAGCCATGCCCTGTAGACCTTCGCCCCAGAGGTATGCAGGGCTTTGCAGGGTTGCTGGGGTTGCCCATGGTGTCCGTGGTGGCGGGCAGCCTGATGGCCAGGCCTGTGTGGAGGCATCTCCCAAGGCCATGTGCCATCACTGTGGCCTGCAAGCTGCCTGCCCCTGATATTCCACCTCTGGTTCCCTTGAGCCCCCACTGGTGGCTGGTTCCTCATCTACCTGGCTTTGTGTGCCTCCCACCACATGGTTCCTGGCCCCAGTGTCCCATTGGAGCATTCATGGGTCCCCCCATCCCTACAAACCAGTCCGTCCTCAGGCCTTGTCCCCCTGCCCTGTCCCTGCCACGGGCAGTCCTAACCCTGCTTGCATGGAGGGATGGGGAGAATACTCACCCACAGGAGCCCCAGAAGTCTGTTTAGATGTTCCCTCGCCAGGCTCGCCCTTGGATGGGGGCATCTCGTCTGCCTCAGCCTCCTCCTCTTCCAGGTGGTTTGATGATCCCTCCTCCAGGGTGGGGAAGAGCTCCAGAGTGGCTGGTACTGCCAGGGGTGGTGGGCTGCCCTTGGGGCAGCTGGCCTCACCACGTCGAGGGATGCCTCAGAGTCTATGAACTTCCCCTCCAGGGGGGAGGAGAGAGCTCTGCAAAGTTGTGGGTTGCCGCTGGGAGCCCAGAGGCCTCCTTGCCCAAGAAGGCATCCAGCTGCTCATAACAGGGGTATCACACACTGACCCACGGAGCTGTCTTGCCTCCCACACCCTGGCACAGTTCTGCCTGAAGACTGACTTTAGCTCGCACCTGTTCTGTGGTGCGGCTGTGTCCTTGGGCAGGCAGTGCCAGGGCGATGTCCGCATAGACCTCATGGTTCCGGTGCCTTGCCCAGAACCATGAGAGGCTGTCTTCTGTCCTTCAAATCCTGAGGAGACAAAGGATCTCCTCATGGCTCCATACAAGGGTCCTCTATTGTCCCTGAGCTGTGGCAGCATGAGTCTGTGCCATGCTGCAAGGAGCCTGTGATCGCACAGCATGACTGGAGCTGGGCACTTCCACCTTCCTGGTGCTGTGTACCACGGAAGGGGGAAGGGCAAGCAATGCTGGAATCAAATTAATGGCTATTCAAAATAACGAATCCAACCAGCATTATTTTGAAACAGCCATTTCAATCTAACAGTCATTTCAATTTAAAACTTGGTTCTATTAAATTGCTAAAACTTATCTCACTTTGAAATGATGGAGCTCATCATTTCAAACTATGAAAACATTGTGTGGACCTAGCCTTTTTAAAATAGAAATAACCAGCATTATTTCGATTTAAAACCTGTGTGTGGACATACCAATCTAGGGCACCTCCTACCTACTCAGCTCAGGAAGGAGATGTTTCTCTGTTGATACATGCTGCAACACAGCTCCTAATAACTTGGGTCAGGAAGAAGGCTCTTTTTCAGTCCTTGCCTGTGGCTATAGCCAGGTTGCTTGTTTGAGGTTGGAAGCATGGATGGTAGGGTCATTGAGGTTGGTAGGGTGGTGTCTAGATCTAGTGGGACCATCAGGACACCAGCTGGAAACCAGAATATCGTATCTTGAGAGTCTGATATAGGAGACTCCAAAAAGGTTCTGTTGGCCTTTTCTTGTTTAGCACCGTGCAAGGAGGAAGCATCCTGAGGAAAAGAGGAAATGGAGAAAGCTTCCAGAGATTCTTCTTCTTATATAAAGGTATCAATTCCAAGTTTTCTTAGAAGATGAAGACTCCGTACCAGAAACAAAGGCAATGAGGCAAGAGTGACCTTACAGCAATGGCATCACTGTTCATGATGCTAAGGTTAAAGATTGCTGACAAAATCTATGCCAGATGGGAAGACACAGAGGGGCCATTGACTGCTGTTATTCCAAGTAGCATCTTCACTTTCAAAAGTAAGGGAGACAGTAATTTAGAATGTAAGGAAGCAGCTGAAGCCCACAAAGTAAAATCTGAGTAAAATCTCACCATGCATACCCAGAGGAGATCTCTTCAACAGCTGCAAGCCACTGGCAGACCCATCTAATAGAGCACAGCCTGGACCTGTTATTTAACTCTCCCTGAGGTTTGGTAGTTTGAGTGAAATGGAGCCTGGATCTGAACCCAAACCCACCCAATCAGGCTTTGTAAAACCTAGATCCAGCTCCACAACCCATCACTTCTCCCAGTGAGTTTTTCTCTCCATCACCATAATTCTACGTTGAATGTTCAAACTAGCTCTGACTTCATTCAGCCGAGCAATGATCAGATGAACACTTTCAACAGCTTCCATGACAAGCTAACAGGATTGCAGAGGCAGCAATATGTACAGCTGAAAGACAGGAGGAACTGTCTCTCAAGAAAAGACTGAAACCATTAAATGTGCCTCCTATGGCCAAGGAAAGAGAACAACTGTAGCAAGGTCAGCACTCTATAGTCCCTGATGGCTGTGTAATCTCTTCCAGGACTTAAGCAGAGTCTGTGGTTATGTCCACACACACATAGCAAAATCGATTCCAGTTGAATTGATTTAAGCTGAATCAGCATAAAAGTCATTATATCGATTCATGCTAAATCAATTCAACAGGACCAGACAAAAAAAAAAACCAAACAAAAACAAATTGAACTAGCATGTTGGGCCATGTTGCCACCCAATCCCCTGCCTGGCTTTCCCAAGGAAAGCCAGTGGCAGGAGGAAAAAAGCCCCCAGGACAGGGATCGCAGAGCGCCCTCCATCCCCTGCTGTTTCCAGGGCAGCAGGGGAGGGATTGTGGGGTGCCCTGCATCCCCCCTCTGCTGGCCGGGCAGCGGAGGAGGGATGTCAGGGTGCCCCTTATCCCCCATCACTGGCTGGGCAGTGGGGGAGGGATGGTGGGGTACCCCTCATCCCCTGCTGCTGGCCGGGCGGTGGGGGTATGGATGTCGGGGCGCCCTGCATCCCCCATGTCCCAACGGCGTTGTTTCAAAAGAACTGCTTTGATTCAACGGCTCTTTCAATTACCTAGTAGGTTTTAACATTTCGATTCAAGTGTGGACCTAATTTTTTTTAAAGCGAAACAACCAGTATTGTTTCACTTTAAAGCCTATGTGTGGACATACCCTGTGTGACAACAGCAGGCAATACTAGTGTTCAAGTCAGTCAGTCAGGGAACTGGAGAGCCCTGGAATACCATAGGTATGCCTCGGAAAAGAATCCACCTCCTTTATTCATACAGCATAATCTGGTTTCTTCTCTGCCAAGAGAAATCCTCAGTAACCAGCCACAAATACCTGAAAGGTGCGAACACTAAGGAGAGGGAAGAATTGTTGCCAGGGGTCCAAAGAAGCACAATTCAGATGAGCAATAGGGCAAAAGTAAATAACTGAAAAACAGTGAGGAATCCATTATAATGAGAGAGCTTCCCAAGAGAAGCCATGGCAACCCCACTGCTTGTGTCATTTTAGACGTGGAGAAGACACCATAGTAGGGAATAATCCTGCACTGGCCTGAAAGATGGGACATAAAGGGATACAACTATCTTCATTTCTAGTGAATGACCCATCATTATGGCATAAATGTGTCAGTCAGTTCCTGCCGAAAGAATTAGAATAAGTCTAATGTGAGCAAGCCCAGACTGACTCCTCTTGGAAGGCCAGCAGGAAGTTCCCCTTTGGCCAAACCCACCCCACTACCTGTAGCTCCTCTGCAGCACAGATCTAATCAGTAGCCTCTTGGCATGTGGAAATATTGGAGTTAACGTCCTGAGGCCCAGCATGAGTCAGCTTCTCCCCACACAGCCAGGAATTACCTAAATTAATGAAAATGTAACGCATCCGATGGGATCAGCCTGCCAGAGGAAATGAAGAACAGCCTCGACTCCACACTTTCTGCCATTTAATTAAAAATGAATGGGCCCTTCTCCAGCGTGTGTCTTGACAGGCAGGAGTAGGGTTGGGATGAGCCTCAAGGCTCATTGGACTGACTGGAGCCCCACAAGAGCCAGCCTGGCCCAGATTCCTGGCTTTTTCTCTCTTCTTCTCCTTTGATGAATCCTTCTTGTTGTATTAATGCTTAGAGCCAAGGAAATGGGAGTTGGCTCTTTTTAAAGGTGACCTGTGGACAGGAATGAAAAACGGTCTTGCACCTTTATTTTCTTTCTTTTTGCTCTCTTTATGATAGACTAGAGCTGCTCAAACTTTTTCCATGTACATTTTTAACTGAAAAATGACCTCTACCCCCCTCCCATTAACATTTTGTGAAAATTTGTCATCGTTACTGAAATTCCAGTTTTTTTGTGATATTGTCCATGGTATTTATTTTTTATCAAAACATTTATAGTCATTTTCACTGAAGTGATAATTGAAATATTTTTTATTTACTGAAAAAGAAGCACATTCTTTTTCAAATCTGGGGTTGTGGTAAATAAAAAAATCTGAAAGTGATTTTTAGGCAGGTTTGAAAATAATGTAAACAGTGTCAAATTTGAAACCTGAAAATAGAAACAAATGTCATCTATTCTTATGAAATCATTTTAACAGTTCAATGACGGATAAAGAAGGACTGAAAGGATTTTAGGTTTCTGTTTTGCCACTGATTGTTTTTAATATGAAAAACGTATTTTAATATATTTAACTCACCCTCCCTCAACCAAGAAGTAAGAGAAATGAGTTCTTAGTTAAATAGCTTCAGCCACTACTTGAATGAGTGTGCTGTTGAAAAGTCCCGCACTAGCCCTCTGGGCCTCCCAGTTGAGGGAAAAAAGCACTCCCAACAGATGTCTGAACCCTTACAACAGCTCATTCATCTCTGCACCAGCCACCCAGGATCTGGCGAGTATCTCAGAGTTATTCCAACCATTGTCTTTTAGTTTATTCTAGAAGGGTTTATTCATAATTTTATTAAGGGAGTAGAATTTATTGTATCTTAATATATTGGTAATGATAATACTTTATTTGTTTCATGACAGTCAGTGTCCTAAGTACCTTGGTAGGTGACACTTTAAACCATATAGATTATAACAATCATGAACACAAGTGGGCAATGGTATAGACAGCACTGCACGCACACTGACAGGAAGGAGGCCATTTTATAAATACAATTATTATAAGAATGTAATAATCTCTTTTTGCTACAGCTGCACTCTTACAATTCTTGGGCCATCATTCCAGGCTTTAACTAGATGTTTTAAGTGTTTTAAATGCCATGCCAAATTCACAGTCTACTACACCAGTAAAGATAAATGCCCCTGGCTGAT
Source organism: Podocnemis expansa (assembly GCA_007922195.1). NCBI lineage: Eukaryota > Metazoa > Chordata > Testudines > Podocnemididae > Podocnemis > Podocnemis expansa. The sequence continues at coordinate 1,595,025 of ML682135.1, forward strand.
GTTTTAGTGCAGGGGTCTCAAACCCAAATCACCACAAGTGCCACATGAGGACTAGTACGTTAGCCCAAGGGCTGCACCACAGAAGTCTTTTCATACAACAATATTGCAAATATCAGTAACAATAGTGTTGTTGCAGGCCACAGGAAATAGCTTTAGGGGCCACATGAAGCCCACAGCCAATGTGTTTGGGACCACTGTTTTAGTGTCTCTAGTTCCATGCACAAATCAGAAGCACAGAAACAGCTGTGGAAATTAAATGAACGAAAATTCAACTTCCATCTAAACATAACCAAACCTCTAAATAAAGGTTTGGAATTCAAGTTTGGAGTTGAAGTTTATCTGATGGGCAGTTCTGAGTTAATCTGATCTGATCTAGAAAAAAATATTCCTATGGGGTGGGGGGCAGACGTTGGCCCAGCCAGGGACCATCTGTAAAGATTGCTCCAATCTGATACTCATCTAGCACAGCTTGGCAAAGGAAGAGATATCCCTTAGGCGCAGAACTCAGTGCACCTATCTCTTTTTCTTTCATTCCACCTGTTCTCAAACTGAAATCCAGTTTAATAATCTGCTCAGCAAAGAGCACACAGGGCTCTCTCTGAACAACACAGTATGGGACAGAAGTAAAAATTCATTCTACTGCAGAGATGTGTAATGGCCACAGAGTGGCAGCAGACGTCTGAACGAGGAAAGCTGGAAAAAAACAACAGAGCTGACTGAGAATTCTCTGATAGAGTGAAGTTCCAGAGGGGTAGCTATGTTAGTCTAAAGTAGGCGTGGCCAAACTATGGCTGGGGAGCTGCATACAGCTCTTGAATGAAAAAATGCAGGTCTCAGAAGAACTCAGCTTATATGTGGATCAGAGAGAGGAGAGTAGTCCTGGCCCAGGAGGTTTAAATCTCCCACTCTGAGCATGCTCAGAGCATGCTTGCAGGGTAGCCCCAGCCTGTTCCTAGCCACTGAAGTGGCCAAATTGGATGCTCAGCCCAGTGTCAGGGCCGGAGGGTAAGGGACAGGGTCAGGGATGGCAGGGAGAAGCAGTGGCATGGTCAGGGACAGCGGGGAGAAGCACGGTATGTTTAGATTTTCTCGTAGGCTGTAATGCAGTTTACTAGTTATTAAAGTAAAATTGTGTTTCACAAGATCTTCTAAACATGATGTCAAATAATAAGAAATGAAAATATGAAGAAGAAACTAGATTGTTTACTGCACAGGCCTAGTTCTCATGGTAACCTTAAATAATTATTAGAATCTGACATTAGTAGGATTTGCCCTCTTTTTATGATTAAATTAAATTAAATTAAATTAAATTTTATGATAAAATTAAAGCATGCAATGAATTTTAACTTAGTAATTTTGGAGTAGGTAAAAGGTAAAAGCATATGGCTATATGCCTCAGTGTCGCTCTTAAAGGTTTAATAATCAGCTTTTGTGGCTCTAAGTTCCATAAGTTTGGCGACCCCTGGTCTAAACAAACTAGAAGTCCTGTGGCACTTTTAAAGACTAATAGATTTATTTATCTTAGTCTTTAAAAGTGCCACAGGTTTGTTTTGCTGAACTAGACTAACATGGCTACCCCTTTGGACAGGGCTGTAACTATGGTGGGGCTGACAGGACAAAGCCCTGGGTGGCCCAAAGCGGCTCAATAGAGCCGTGATATTAAAGGGGTTGCTTTGTGGTGCCGGCTCTAAGCGCCACTAATGAGAAGGGGTGGGTTCTGATCAGAATGCGCCCCGGGTGGCAAAATGCCGCATTACGGCTTTGCCTTTGGATCGTGTTAGTCTAGTTTAGTAAAACAAACAAGGAGTTCTGTGGTACTTTCATGGGAGAAAATGCAACTTTGTTCTGCTCTGAAGGTCTTGCTCAGTTCATGTACACAAAGAGGATTTTTCTGACTGCCAGTTACTCTCCTGTGGCATGGGTCTGAACGTCAAACTCTAATGATAGCCAGACAGAAATGATCCCAGCTTAACTTTCAGAGCAAATGTCAGACCAAGTTTGCAAGGGCTCCCAATTAGAAAACAGTATCTTTTTACTTGTAAAAGTGCTCCAGATTTGATCTGGATTCACTGGGAGATGAGTAGCTTGAGCTTCACAATGTCTCTTTTACTGTCAGTTTGCAACCTCTGGGTCACAGTCTGTTCTCATTCACATTGTGGTTACCTTCAAGGACAACAGTTGTGTTACTTCAGCATCACTCAGGTGTAGCTAAGAACAAACCAAGGCTCAGTAACTGCAGTTTGGATCAGACTGCTGCACATGAAGAGACATTTCTTTGAAACAGCGCTCAAAGGGATGAAAGATTCACATCACACCATTTCCTTTGGGGAGGCTATTCCACAGGCCAATAAACCTGATTTACTGGAAATATTTCCCAATTATGCAGCATGGATTTCCCTTTGCTCAGCTTGATGTTGTTTCATTCCTCCCCTTCCTCCTGGTGTTTACACACATCAGAACCCTTAAAGAGATCAGTTTATCATCCCCCATCAAGCCAATGTTTAGCCAAACAAGACGTAGTCTGGTTTCCAATCTCTCCTCACAAGTCAGTCCTTCCAGCCCATTAATCATTTTCATTGCCCTTCTCAATTTTTTTTCCTGTCTATCATTATCTTTCTAACAAAAACAGCACCAAAACCCCTGCAGCATCCCTTCCTGGAGCGATGGATGCTAGGCAGACAGCATTTCAAAGGGCAGGCAGGTTTCAATCAATCAATCCATAGGGCTGGAAGGGACCTCATGAGATCATCGAGTCCAACCCCCTGGGAATTGAACCCAGGACCTTCAAGTTTCCCCAGGCAAGTCTGTGTTTTTGGTGACAAACATCGACTCTTTAAATCTGAGCTGTGCTTTACTTACTCAGCTCACACTGAGGAAACGGTGGGTTACTTACCAGTAACTGTCCTTCTTCAAGACGGGCTGCTCGGATTCATTCAGTATCAGGTGCCTACATGCCACAGTGCACGATTGGCTGGAAACTCTTTAGCCTTAGCCTGTCAGGACAGGGCTGGCGGCCACCGCACCCTGGCCACCCTGTGGCTATGTATATGGCCGCAGCCCTGCTCCTCCCCAGTTCCAACTAATTGCTAACTCCGAGTAGCCAGGATGGTGGGAGGGACCTGAATGAATCCAAGCAGCCCATCTCGAAGAAGGTCAATTACTGTTAAGTAACCCACCGTTCTTCTTCGAGTACTGCTCGGATACATTCAGTATCAGGTGACTGCTAGCCGTGCTGTGGAAGGTGGGCATAGTTACAACCTTATCCGCCATCAGCACGGCTACCCACAAACAGCACAGCACCCAAAATTGGGTGAAGAAGCAGTGAGCTGCCAGGCAAACGCCTACGGACTCGCCACCAAGTGCAAGATCTTCAAGATAAGACATCCAATAGAGTGCCGAGGGGTCATTTCCCACTCTTTCAGGAGATTATAACTCCAACAGGGGCAGTCCCCAGTTCATTATTGGGGCATTTGCTATATCATATTAGCAAAGAACATCCTTGTCACCAGCAAGGCCGACTAGTGTAGGAGAGCTGCCCTTTCCTAGTAGAATCGACTCCTGAGAAAGGCAGTCGTGATCCAGGGCAACAGGCTCCTACAGCTGCAGGTGAAGAGCAAGGGTGGAATAACTGACACCCTTGCCACCTCAGCCCCTCCCCCCCAAAAGGGGGGGATGTCAATTGGGTGAAGTTACTAACCAAGACTGGGGGCAGGGAACACATTGCCCCCTGACCAAACGGGGAATAGGCAAAAGGCCTTTCCCAATTGGCATACCGGCAGGAGATGCCATGGGTAGGATTGATAAGGGGCGCCCTAAACTAAGGCGTCCTGCCTCCATATGGAAGCTCATGTAGGAAGAAGGATAACAAGGAAGGGGTGGCTGGGGACCCCCGCCCCTCCATCCGTTAACGCATGGGAATGGAGGGCCTGGAGTGAGGGCCCTGGAATAAGGCCTAGATGCTTGGCAGACCCATCCCTGGGGCCCAAAAGCATCAGAGACACTCCGTCAAGGAGGTCATCATAAAGAGAGAAGTGGACATCTCAGAAGGGCCCTTCTTTAGAGGTGACCCTTCAGCAGGTTATAGTAGGGAAAAAGGGGGAACCCTTAGGTATACCCATCCTAGCATCAAGAGAGAAACTGGGAGAAAGGTGATTGAATTCCCATGTTAGATTGTCCCCAACCAAAGGGGCAGGGAAATGACCTGAGACAGGGGTGGTGAGAAACCATTGCAGGGTTCTGGGGGGGACTGATGCAACTTCAAGGCTGGGTGCACTTTTCTCTTCCCTTTCCCTATACTCTACTCTCCTGGTATGTGGACTCATGTAGAGAGAGGTGTGCTGAATTGAGGGAAGGGGTATCCAGCCATCTCTGTAGACGAGTCAGATCCACCTTGAGGGTCGTGCCCCCAAGCTCCAGAATCAGAGTGTTTGGGGGGGCGGGGGGCATGTGGCTCGCCAGATATTCTTACTACTCCTTTCACATGATATTCTCACTCTCTCTTCTATGGAGAAGCAGTCGACCTTCATAACACAGCTGGCTGACTCATCTCTAGGTGTGGGTGCAGGTATTGGGTCCTGGCTACAATGGGCCAGCTACAAGGGATCTTGCATAGCTCCTGATGAGGAGAGAAGACGACGCCTTAGGCAAGATGCAAGTTGGTCGTGGTCTATAACACCTGCTCTGAGGGAAGGGGTGTTATTGGTGAGCCTCCCCAGGTATGGGAAGGGGTAAGGCTTGGGCAGGTCCTGGGTGGGAGTAGGGAAGAGGGAGAGACCCGGGGAAAAGGAGAGGAGAGCATAAGGCAACCCCTACTCAGGGGAAAAACAAGGAAAATCCGCTATGTCCTTTAAGGAACATGGAGGGGTGCAAGAGTGGACTTTACAAAATCGTCACCCATAAGGCGTCAGGCTCTCCAGCCTGTTAAGGGTTTGTAAGTTTCCCTGGGAGCCAGAGTTCTGCAGGGGAACTACCCTGAGCTTAGGACCACGGGTCCTCAAAGGGCTCACTCAGGTGTACGAATACCGATGGTGGTTAAGAGTTCTATCCCCTACTGTCTCCCTTTGTTGCAATTCTAGGGAGGCGAGGGATGCCATAGAAAGATTAAGGCAGCTCCTAGATGGCTGTCTAGGGTTTTCAGAGGAAGGCAACCCTTGCCTGGTTAGAGGGAGGCACCACAGCAGAGAAGGTTCCAGTCGAGGGCTAAACTTGAGGTTTGCCCATGGACAGAAGGACCAATGTGATGTGGTGAAGATCCTTGAGGAGGAGGGGGAGGAGCTGAAGAGGAAAAACCCCTATGGTTAGGCTCAAGGATCCCTCAGGCAAAAAGCTTAATGCAAGTCTGAAGAGCATGGCCCCCATATTAAAAGGGGGCAGTGCCTGGGGACGTGAGGAGAGAGAAGATAGAGGACAAGGGGTACAAGCTTGCCCTCTTACCTATCACCTAGGGGGCGGGGTGCATCATTCCACGATAGTTTCCCCAAAATCCGTTGCAGATTGACATGGATAAGGAGCACTTTTGGGATAGCGACATGGGAGCGCACCCTTTTCAGTGTGCCCGACTGGGAAGAAGTTGGCAGAGGTATAGGTATTCTCCCCTTGTCCAAGAGGGCTATAGTGGCTTTTTTTTTTTTGGTGGGGGGGCATCATGTGTCTGCTTCTCATGCCTCTATGACCTCTGGATTTCCACCAAGGCTCCAGGTGCTTATGCAACTGGAACCAAGTGCATGTGAGGAGAGTTCTCCAGTTGCCAGGCCCTTACCTGACCGGAAGAGTATGGTAAGGGAAGAGGGAGACGCATCATTACTAGAGGGGAGGAAGAGTTGTCCCGAGGCTAATTGGGAGGGAGCGTTTAACAAAAACATTTAGGGTACTACCCTGATGTTCAAGGGTTTGATGGAGGGACGAGCAACCCTGTTGGAGCTGATCACCTATAATGAGGGAAGGGGACCATCATCCAAAGTCTCCTAAAAGATAGCCGTTTTCGTTGTGTGTGGGGGGGGATAGAATGAGGACCCCTCCTCCATGCGTTCGAGGGGTTGTGGTAAGCTGGGAGAACACCGAGGCACCTGGGGAGTAAGCATACCCAGGGCTCTGAGGGCTGATTTATGGGCACAGTTGCCATGGATCAGGGAGTCAGTGGGTGGGTAAAGAAAGACTGTCCCTCTAAAGGGAGGTCTAATATGGACAGCTGTAAGTCCTGGGGGAGGTCAAAATCTGAAGCCAGGCTGCTCGGCACATAACCACGGCTATAGCAATGCCGCGGCTGGCCGTGTTTGAGGCATCCCACACCACTGTAAGGGCATCATGTGAGGCCAACGCACCTTCCTTGATGAAGGCATCCAAATCCTCCAAGTGTTCTTGTGGGAGGAAGCTGCTGAAACACTACATAGCATCCCACAGGTCTAGGGAATATCTTTTAACCAAGGCCTGATGGCTAGCAACCCTCAACTGAAAAGCTGAAGGTGAATAGCCTTTTTCTACCCAGGAGGTCAAACCTTCTGAGACTCCTAGAAGATCCAGGGGTGAATCAGGGCAGCTCGGGCCAATGTGTGTCCCAGCAATGTCCAGCACATGACTACAAAGGGGGAAAATCATAATGGCGACCAGAGAGATATGAACCCCAATTCGAATAAGGGGTCCTGGTCTCCCTCGAAGGGTGTGACCCTGACGCAGGTAGGCAGTGACCCAGTGAAGGGGTTCAAGTGTGGTAGGGTCTTCTCTGTAAGACCCTGACCCTTGTTCATGGCTCTAGTCGGGAGAAAGGACAACCCCGGTACTGGGGTGTCCTCACCTAGGGCCATGGCACTGAGTTGGGCCTCAGTAGGAGGTAGCCAGCTTCAAGAGCAGTACCGGGAAGAACCCGGTGCCACGGACCCTTCAGTAAGAGGCCAGGCCTGAGGAATGCACTCTCAGATCTCTTGCGGTGCCAAGGCAAGGGTGTCGGCGCCATAGAGCTGGAACCTGCAGTTTCGCAGTGGCACAGGACCCAAGTAGTGAGCGGCTCCCCCTGGTGCTGGATAGAGTGGAGGAAGGAAGGCAAATTTACCATTTGCTTCGGCAGCCTGGCAGCGTGTTCAGGATCCGAAGGGGCTCTGCCACCTCAAAGGCCTCCAGCGTGGGTGGCACTGTGATAGGCTCCAGGTGCTCACCCTGGAGGGGAGGGCCAGAAATGGCACTAGCACTTTGCTGCCAAAGTTGACCCCGAGTGTGGTTACCTGAGCTGTGCTGGGGAGGGGTGCCAAGAAAGCCTTGGTGCCTACTGGCATGTGGACCTGCTGCCAAAACGCAGAGCTCAGATGCTCAAGCCCTTACTTCGCAGAGGTGGTGCCAGCAATAAGATCACATGGCACAAGAGGGTGCTGAGTATGAGGTCGATCGTGGCTGTTTATTCACAGCTGGAGAGTGGCACCGAGAGGGCTCCGATGCCAATCCAGCATGCAGTGCCACATTAGAGGCCGATCGTGGCTTTTATTCATAGTGGGAGAGCGTCACCGAGAGGGCTCTGGCGCCAACCGGGCATGCGGTGCCGAGTTAGAGGCTGATCACAGCTTTTATTCATAGCCGGAGAGCGGCACCAAGAGGGCTCCGGTGCCAACTAAGCACACAGTGCCAAGTTAGAGGCTGATC
>ML682135.1:1602660-1616640 GCA_007922195.1 Podocnemis expansa
GGGCTCCGGTGCCAACTAAGCACACAGTGCCAAGTTAGAGGCTGATCGCAGCTTTCATTCATAGCCGGAGAGCAGTGCCGAGGGGGCTCCAGTACCGACTGAGCACACGGTGCTGAGTTAGAGGCCGATTGCGGCTTTTATTCATAGCTGGAGAGCGGCATTGAGAGTGCTCCAGTGCCACCTGAGCACACAGTGCCAAATTAGAGGCTGATCGCGGCTTTCATTCATAGCCGGAGAGCAGTGCCGAGGGGGCTCCAGTACCAACTGAGCACACGGTGCTGAGTTAGAGGCCGATTGCAGCTTTTATTCGTAGCCAGAGAGTGGTGCCAAGAGGGCTGTGGTGCCTGTCCAGCATGCAGTGCCAGTGAATTCTTGGGTGCAACAGATGTACCCGGTGTCAGCTGCAGGACCCATTCCCGGGTGACGTTATGCAGCCTTTGCTCCCTGTCTTCCTGAGTCCTTCATTTAAAAGACCTTCAAATAGACGATAGTCCACCTGGTGAAGCTCACACAGGCATTAAGATACCGCCTGTGGGGGTTGTCCCCCCGGGTTCAGGTTTCTGTTGGAAGGACTCAGTAGGAGCGCTGGTGATGTCCGCAAACAGATCTTCCAGTGAAAAATACGCATAAAACAGAGCAAAGAGACAAGCACTTGCATAAAGCAAGAATGGGCTGTTCTGTAAGCGTCGCTGCAGGCGGAAAAAATGGAACTGCAGAGGAGCAGGGCTGTGGCCATATACATAGCCACAGGGTGGCCAGGGGGTGGTGGCCGCCAGCCCTGTCCTGACAGGCCAAGGCTAAAGAGTTTCCAGCCAATCGTGCGTTGTGGCACATAGGCACCTGATACTGAATGTATCCGAGCAGCACTTGAAGAAGAAGTTGAAGCACTCCAGAGCTAAGCTGCTTTACACAAACAGGAGGCCAGTAACTCAAAAGCAATTCCTCTGCTGCAGCCTGGCAGTGCTGGAATGTGCACTGCTTCCGGAAAAGAATTTATAGAGTGCTTTCCATCCTGGGAGAATCCAGTTTATAGAGCTATTCATCGCCCACTGCCAAAATATAGCCAGCTTTGTGTATGAGAAAGCCTAACACACCGCACATGAAAGAAAAACGCCAGCTAGAACTGGGTGGAGGAATGTTGTCTTGCTCTCAGGAACTGTACAGCCGAGAAAGTATTTCCCAGGCTGCTATAAGGCAGGTGATGTAAACAGGTCATGATACTCAGGGGCTGCCTGACTAAGCTCTACTGGGTGGATGACCATAGAAAGGGCTGGAGGATGGTCAGCAGAAGTGTGATCTTTACAAGCCCCCTTGCAGGCTTCAGTTAGTAGTGGTAGGGAAGGAAAGAGGGAAGTGTAAAAAGTGTGATGGAGCTCATCCCACTGGAACTGAAGGCTCCATTCTTCCTGCATGGAAGTCAATGGGAGATGCTGGGTGTTCAACACTCTGATGTTTAAATATGTCTTTTGGAGCCTAATGCTAGGCAGTTGTGTTTGAAAATCTTGGCCAGTGTCTTTTGAGTCTTAGCAGTGAATTACTCTATCCCTCTGCAGACTAGGAAGGAAAGGCAAAGACCCAAGTCCTAGTCCTACCATGTTAGCATTTTCCATTTCAACTTTGCCCCAGATCCAGAAGCCTCAAGAAAGCCACAGATAATTTGTCCTCTCCCTGAAGATGAGGCAATTACATTTTAGAGAGCTTGAAGTTTTTCCACTTATCCCTTTTTTTTCTTTAACAGATGTCTGGGTACTTCAAATTTCACAACACGGTCAACAGGAGCATCACAGCAGCAATGGAGTTAGAGGCCAGATCCTCCTGCACTGAAAGTACAAGTTACGTTCTTTGGACTCTTTAGCTTCAGACACTACAGGGCCAATGATACACATCTGAGAATCTGATTTTATGCAGAAGCCATGGTGGATCATTCATCGCAGTTCACAGGAACTTCTAACATAAACACTGCTGGCTCTAAGGGTATGTCTACACTTAGAATTGAATTTGAATTGATGACAATCAATTCAAATTCAATTAAGTGCATGACAACGCTCTCTTTTCTCAGTTCAAACTGAGGAACTCCTTAGTCCAAATTGATGAAAGCCGACTTCGAAGTCATCAAACTTTATTTGATTTCGAAGTCCTGGTCAATTCGAGTCCAGTACTTCAAACTGACCCACTGTGGCCATGTCACTTTGAACTCACTCTTAGTTCAAATTGACATGGGTTGACCTTCCTCCCAGGTTGCATGGCACCCTTGAAGGAAGACCAGCCCTCCAGCACCTGGGGCCAGCAGCCCCAAAGGTGCACCCACCACCCTCCAGCCTGATCAGGCTGGGGGGCAATGGGATTCCTGCCACCTGGCTGGGGACAGGGACCCCCGTGGGTGGCTCCAGCCCCACTTGCCAGCTGGGGAAGGGATCCCCACACCAGGCTGGAACCATGGTCCCCAGACCGGGGAAGGAACTCCCAAGCACGACTCCAGCCCTGCTGGCTGTGCATGGGGACAGGACCTCCATGTACAGCTACAGCTCCGTCCCTGTGCATGGCCACCATGCCTCTAGCCATGCATGGGGATCCCTTCCCCACTCAGCAGGCAGAGCTGGAGCCATCTGCAGGGGTCCTGTCCCCATGTGTGGCCAGTGGGGCTCCAGCCCAGTGCAGGGGTCCCATCCCCGCATCAAAGGAGTGCGGCTGCAGCTGCACAGGGGTCCCGTCCCCGCACGTGGCCAGCAGTGATGGAGCCACACATGGGGGTTCCTTCCCTAGCCCAAGGAGCACGGCTTTAGCCCTGCAGGGATCTCCTCCCCAGCTGGCATGCGGGGCTGGAGCCACCCAAGAGGGTCCCTGTCCCCAGCCCCAGGAGCGCACAGCTCTAGCCTGGCACAGGAATACTGTCCCCATGCTGGAGGAGTGCAGTTACAGCCGCGTGCGGGGGTCCCGTCCCTGCGAGAGGCCAGCAGGGCTGGAGCTGGGCAGGGGGAATTCTGTCCTCCCACCTGGCCGGAGGAAAACATCCCCTGCCAGGCTGTAGCCTTCTGAGCCTGGCAATGGAGAAAAGCATCGCCTGCTCAGATCTGGCCACACCACGGCTACAGCTGGGCAGGGCAAGCTTTTCCCTGTGCTGCGCTCAGAGGCCTGGAGCCAGGCAGGGGATTGGGTGGTGACATGGCCCTTCTTGGGGGGCCATGTTGCCACACATCCCATGGTGCCCCTCCTCCAATTCGAATTAGAAAGTCCAATCCATGGACAAGCTAGTTCAACCTGGACTTTCTAGTGTGGCCATGTAAAGTGGAATTGAGTGAATTCGAACTAATCATTATTAGTTCAAATTGATTAGTTTGAATTCAGTCAATTCCAATTAACACTTTCAGTGTGGACATAGCCTAACAGAAGACAAGTGGAATTATTTTCTTACCTATGTATTCCTTTTTTATTAAAAATAATAGTTGGGACCAGAAATTTTGAATAACTGAACATTCCTAGCCAATCCACAGGAACCACCTAACTTTTGCCTGAGGACACCAACATTGATTGAGAGGTGGATGGATTTTAATTGCCTGTGATGCATTAACCAGCTTGTACACTATGCACTGAACATTTTTAAGGAAATCATTGGCCTTTACTTTTAAGCAGTCAAATAACTGTCTTTCCGCTTGCCCATCATAGGATAATTGACTTTACCCCTTAGCTCTCAGGAGTGCGACTTTCCTAAAACACAGGGAAGATGGTTTTATAAAATAGATCATGAAGCCCTGGGGTAAAATGCTGACACCATTGTCCTTTTTGCTGGAGGAGGGATGTCAGCCCTATGTTCAGGCTAAATTCCAACTTAGGCAATTATCGTCTGCCTCCCTAAATTCCTGCTGATTTTTCAGTTGTCTATGGTGTGCCTGGAGCCTTACCTGGAACTCTTGTGTTTAGTGCTCTATGCCAGATTCAGAGGCAGCCATGACACAGTTCTTTGACCCATTCTTGTCATTTTCTTCCTTCATCTTAAACTAATCTAGATCTAAAACTAAAGCAAACACTTTGCCTTGTGTGTATTGAAAACAAATGGCTAACTACCCCAAAACAAGGAAACACAACCCAGCCCTGTCTGACCACATACTCGCTCACTTAAAGGAAAGTGAGATTGTCATCTCTGGAGACCTAGGGTCTAATTTTGTGAAGGGTGCACCTTAAAAACTTCCAGCTGGAGGAAAGTAGAACTTCTTTGTCTGAAAAGCAAAGGGTCTCATGTCAGACACTCCACAAGGCTCTTTGGCTATGTCTACACTGGCAAATTAGTCTGGACTAAGGAGGCTTAGTCTGGACTACTTTAGTCCATAGCTACACTAGGCTTTCCCTAGTTCAAACAAAGAAATTTCTTAGTTCGAACTAGTTAGCACCAGCACTTAATCCAGACTAACCTCCTTAGTTCAAACTTTAGTTGAAACTAAGTCCAGCCAAGACCCAGACTACAGCTTAGTTTGAACTTAAGAAGTGTTGTTGAAACAGAACGTGCGGTTAATCCAACCTAAGTTTGGCAGATGTAGACAGAGCCTTCCATAACATACGCCTCCATTCTTAAATTTACAAAGCTCAACCTTAAAACTGGATGGGTTATGTGACTGCACTACACCTCTTGGGAGGCTGTTCTAGAACATCACTTCTATCATGATTAAAGAAAACCTAATTTCCAGCCCAAATTTTCTCCTGGACAGTGGATACCAATTTGACCTTGTGCCAATATTGGTCTTAAACAGCTTAGCTCTTCACCCTCCCTGCTGTTTACACCTGATGAAGTTAGAGAGAACAATTAGATCACCTCCCAAACTTCATTTTGCCAGGCTAACCTGGACATGCTCTTCAACTCTCCTCTCTTTGGTCATCTGAATGGCTCTTCTCTGCACTTGCTCCAGTTCAAATTCATTTCTTTAACAATGGCATTGAGGCTGCAAATGAAGGAAACAGTGGCTTTTCTGCCCATTAAAGTCTTTAAACCATGATTTGAGGACTTTAATAGCTCAATCATAGGTTTTAGAGGTTTATTATAGGAGTGGGTGGGTGTGCAGGAGATCAGGAGATGATCAAATTGATTCCATCTGACCTTAAAGTCTATAAGATGTCAGAATCACTGAATGGTTTCTCCAGTCTGCATGACGGATGCATGGCCATGAGTGCTCTGAAAGTGTCCTGCATGTTAGCCATTTGAAACCTTTGCACCCCAAAGACCCTTTTATGTGTAAATGTGATTTTGTGACACTGCTGCCTTCTAGTGACAGGCTCTCAGAGAAGGAACGTATAAGCAGGGGTCTCAAACACACGGCCTGTGGCCCTCATGCAGCACGTGAAGCTATTTCCTGCAGTCTGCAATGACACTATTGTTACCAATATTTGCAATATCGTTGTATGAAAAGGGCTTCTGTGGTGTGGCCCCTGAGGTCATGTACTAGTCCTCATCCAGCCCTCATGGTGATTTGAGACCACCTAGTATAATGTAATCAAGTCCTAATTAACCTTAGCTAATGAAGATCTCTTTGAGATAGGTGCCTTTGGAACTAAACAGTTAGCGAGTCCAGCTGCATGTGAGAGGATGTGAAATCTTTGCATCTGTAGCCTGCAGTGCATGTTCCAGAGACTGACAATCAGTGTAAAGGTGTAACCAGTTAGTTAGAAAAATCAGCACTTCCTGTTCTAAGTGTCAGATCAAGAGCAAACCACTGCAAAAAGGTGAGGTCTCATCTGTGGCAAAGTGCTGTACATTAGACCTGAGCATATTCTACTGATGGTCTCTGTCATAGAATCATAGAATCATAGGGTTGGAAGGGACCCCACGAGGTCATCTAGTCCAACCCCCTGCCAAAAAAAGCAGGACCACTCCCATTAGATCATCCCAGTCAGTGTTTTGTCCAGCTGGGACTTGAACACCTCCAGAGATGGAGATTCCACCACCTCCCTAGGCAACTTATTCCAATGCTTCACCACTCACCTAGTAAGGAAGTTTTTCCTAATATCCAGCCTGGACCGCCCCAGCTGTAACTTGAAGCCATTGCTTCTCGTTCTGCCCTCTGTTACTACCGAGAACAGTCGAGCTCCCTCCTCCTTGGAGCAACCCTTCAAGTAGTTGAAGGTTGCTATCAAATCCCCCCTCAGTCTTCTCTTCTGCAGGCTAAATAAGCCTAGTTCCTTCAGTCTTTCTTCATAGGGCTTGTGCTCCAGCCCTTTGATCATTTTGGTTGCCCTCCTCTGGACTCTCTCTAATTTGTCCATGTCCTTTTTGTAGTGGGGAGCCCAAAACTGGACACAGTATTCCAGATGTGGCCTCACTAGTGCAGAATAGAAGGGAATGATCACATCCCTTGATCTGCTGGCAACACTTCTTCTGATGCAGCCCAGTATGCCATTGGCCTTTTTGGCAGCAAGAGCACACTGCTGACTCATATCCAGCTTCCCATCCACCATGACTCCCAGGTCCTTTTCTCCAGTGCTGCTATTTAGCTGATCACTCCCCAGCCTGTAGCAGTACATGGGGTTTTTTCGTCCCAAGTGCAGGATTTTACACTTATCCTTGTTGAACCTCATGAGATTCCTCTTGGCCCACTGCTCCAGTTTGTCTAGGTCTCCCTGAATCCTGTCTCTGCCCTCTAGGGTGTCTACCGTTCCCCCCAGTTTGGTATCATCTGCAAACTTACTAAGTGTGCAATCTATCTCATCATCCAGATCATTAATGAAAACATTGAACAGAACTGGCCCCAGGACCGACCCCTGGGGCACACCACTTGTTACTGCCTGCCAACTTGACATGGAACCATTGATTCCTACACGCTGAAACCGTTGTTCTAGCCAGTTTTCTATCCACCTTACAGTCCACGCATCTAACCCATACTTCCTTAATTTGCCAATGTCCCTGTAAATGAATCTAGTCCCAGAAAATCTACGCACAGTATCTTTGTTTATTCAGATATCTACATAGAGATCATTAGGTCATACTTTTTTATCTCATTACAATAGGCAGTTTTGCTTTCTTTTTACCTCACATCCCTGTAATATACTGTGCGGTCCAGTGTTTGAATTTAAAAAATTACTGTTTTGCTTTGCTATAGCAGTCTGACCTGATTCTATGACTTACACAGCATTTATTTTTCTCCCATTCATCTATAATTCTCAATCTTCATGTGTCTGATGAAGTGGGATTTTCTGCCATGAAAGCTCATGAGACAAAATAAGTTTGTTAGTCTTTAAAAGTGCCACAGGTCTCCTTGTTTGTTTTGCTGAAACTGTTTTCTCATCTCTCTGTCAGAGTTGGCCTGAGTCTGAACATACTCTTTGTTTGCCTTGTTTTATCTCTTTCCCCTTTCCTTTGATTCTGACAATTGTGATGAAGGACGGTGACTGTCATTCATGCCCTAAAGGCAAGGTTAGACCCAGAGGCTGTAAAACTAAGCTAAACACCGAACCTTTCCCTCTCCTTTAATCCCTTGGGCTATGTCTAAACTTAGGTAGCTAAATCAATTTAAATGAAATTGATATAACTAAATCGAAATAAAAATCATTAAATTGATATAAGTTAAATCAATTTGACATGTCCACACTAGAAACCCAAATCGAACTAGCATGTCTATGGATAGGACTTGTTAGTTCAATTTAGGAGAGGGGCACCATGTGATGTGTGGCAATATTGCCCCCAATATGTGCCATGTCACCACCCAGTCCCCTGCCCAGCTCCAGCATGGTGAGCCCAGTGGCGGTGGAAGCACCCCCCCCCCCCAATTTCAGGTGCTCTGAACCTAGCGGGGGAGAAGGTATCCCCCCACCTGGCTGCAGCCCTGCGCAATCAGCCAGGTGTGGGGAGAGAGAAGACACCCCTGCGCTTGGCTCCCAGAGCACTGTCTGGGTGTGTGTGTGTTGGGGGGGGAGCGCCCAGCTCCCCGAAAGCTGTCCAGCTCCCTGAGTGCTCTCTGGCCACATGGGAGGGAGAAGTCACCCCTGCGCTTGGCTCCCAGAGCGCTGTCTGGGTGTGTGGGGGGCAAGAAGCCACCCCTGTGCCCGGCTCCCCAAGCGTTGTCCAGGCAGCTGGGGAGAAGGGACCCCTGCATCTGGCTCCCAGCTTGCTGGCTGGCTGGTGGGGATTGTACCCCGCACACCCGGCTCCCCAAGCACCGGCTGGGCAGCTGGGGGGAAGAGCCCCCATGCCTGGCTCCCAGCTTCCTGGCTGGCTGGCAGGGAACACCCAGCCAGGAGCCAGGCACGGGGGGTCCGTTCTGCTCAGTGCCCAAACTGTGCTCCAGGAGCTGGGTGCAGGGGTCCCTTCTCCCTGCAGCCCATCCAGCAAGTCAGGAGCTGGGCGTCGGGTTACTCCCACCCCCTACCTCCCTCAGCCAGGGTACTGTGGGTCAAACCCTGCTCAAAATCAAATGCTACACTGCATTATTTCAATATAACTATTTCAATTTAACCATCATTTTGAAATAAATCTCAGTTTTATTATTTCAAAATGACCTTTCCTTATTTCAAACTGAGGGAAGCTAGTGGGGACATGCACTACTTTAAATCAAAATAATCATCATTTCCATTTCAAGAGTAAGAGTAGAAAAGCTCTTGGGGTATGTCTACACTTACAATTTAATTTGATTTGAAGGGGATCAATTCAGATTAAAATAAGTGCATGGCCACACTTGCTTTTATGAATTTGAACTAAGGAACTCCTTAATTCGAATTGATGCAAGCTAACTTTGAAGTAGTAAAACCTAGTTTACCTTCAAAGTGATGGTTAATTTGAACTCATTAGTTCAAATTGCCCTAGTGTTGTCGTGTTAATTTGAACTAACTGTTAGTTCAAATTAACATGGGTTGACCTTCCTCCCAGGGTGCATGGCCCTCCTTCTGAAGTCCAGACCTCCAGCACCTGGGGCAAGCAGCTCCGAAGGCACCCCCCCCAACACCCAGCCTGATCTGGCTGGGAGCAATGGGGTTCCTGTCCCCTGCTTGAGGGGGGGACCCCTGCCCAGCTCTGGAGAGCCTGCCCACTGGGGAGAAGGTATAGTAACCCTTGGGGAGGAAGGGGTTAACACTTTGGTCAGTGAGTCCCAGGACAGCCAATAGGAAGGAAGTGCAGGTTTTTGAATTGGAGCAGCAGCCTTGCCTGTTCCTGTTGGGATGCAGCAGAGCTCCTGGGAGGATGAGGAGGAGGCCAGGTACAAAGGCCTGAAGAAGGATCCAGCGACATCCTTACCAAAGATAAGTTAAGTTTGTTACTGAACAGGCATGAGTAGAACAGGGAATGTTTACTTAGATGCGGTCAGGGTATTTCTTTGTTTTGGTTCGTTTTTGGATTTTTCTGTGCTGAGCACATGTACCCCCTCCCCCTGCCCTGTAACTACCTAAGTTAAATCCCAGAGAAGCAACTCTCTGTGTTCTTATCTGTACTTTTTAATTAAAGATTTTACCTTTGAAGTAAGCTCTGGTTCTGTGTCCTGAAGGGCAAGAGGTTTGTGTGCATGTGCCTCAGAATGCACAGCCAGCTACTAAGGGGAATTCTGTCCCAGTTCCAGCTGATATCCCAGCTGGGGTTCAGTCACTCTCCGGAGAGAGGAATAAAAGTGACTGAGGATACCTCATAGGAAGGAATTCCCAAGTGCACCTTCCTGGGTTTCAGGAGGTTTTTGCTCTTGGGTGGTGGCAGCAATACCACTCCAAGGCCAGGAATTGGTGGCTTTGGAGAGTTTTAAGACCAGGCTTTAAGGCCAGTGGGTTTTTAGGCCTGTTGCAGGCCCCCACGTTCTGCACTCAGAGTGCCAGAGTGGGGAAACAGCCTTGACAGAAGGAATCCCCACAGCTGGCTTGGAGTGCACTGGCAGGGTGGTGGGGCAGGGACCCCTGAGGGTGGCTCCTGGGGAGTAAAGCCCTGGGTGTGGTTCAAGTTCTGCTTGCCAGGTGTTGGGATGGGATCCCCACGCAAGGCTAGAGCCGTGCTCCCCCAGCACCACTCCAGCCCCACTTGCCGGGTGCAGGGATGGGATCCCTGCTCAGGGCTGAAGCCACGCTCCCTGGGTGCTGCTCCAACACAACTTCCCAGCACGGGGAAGAGATTCCCCATACTGGCTGGAGCTCCTCCCATCCCTCTTGCTGGTGTGAGGAAGGGATCCCTGCATGTGGCTGGAGCTGTGCACTAGGGTCCCGTCCCCGTGCCCGGGGAGCACAGCTCCAGCCCTGCGCAGGGATCCCTCCCTTGCACTGGCAAGTGGGGCTGGAGATGTGCCCAGGGACCCTCCCCCCCCAGCAGTGCAGCTGGAGCCAGGTGGGGGACAGCACTGGCAAGGGAGTGCCCTGGCACCCCAGAGCCCAGGGAAGGGAAAACATCCCCTGCCAGGCTCTAGCCTTCTGAGCCCCATAGGGAAAAGCATCCCTTGGCCAGCTCCAGCAGACCTGCAGCTAAAGCTGGGTTGGGGATGCTTTTCCCTGTGCAGGTCTCAGAGGGTTGGAGCCCAGTTGGAGACTGGGTGGGAGCATGGTCCTTCTTGGGGGCCATGTTGCCACACCTCCCATGGTGCCCCTCTTCAAATTTGAACTAGCAGGTCCTGTCCATGGACATACTAGTTCAAATTGGTTTTCCTAATGTGGCCCTATTAGTTCGAATTGACTGAATTCAAACTAATCATTATTAGTTCGACTTGATGAGTTCAAATTCAGTTAATTCGAACTAATGTGCTAAGTGTAGACATACCCTTGTTGATTTATAGGGCTGAACTCAGGCCTATCCTGTTTTAAGCTTCTAAAATGTTTGGTGTAAATTTTCTTCTATGGTTTCTTAGATCACAGGCTGTTTAGGCATATTCTAATTCTTAGGACTATAAACTCAGGGAGGGGGAAGCCTCTGGTACATCTTTGTAATATTTCCAGTTTTGCCATGCCATACATTCAAAAATCTTGAGCTGAAAATTTTCCAGTTGAAATGGAAGCTTTCTGTTTGAACCTATCAATGTCAACAAAATTTTATTTTGGAAAAAAAATCAAAACATGTCATTGAAATATTCAATTTTGACCTTTTCAGAACAGAAAATTTCAACTTTTGATTTTGCAACAACTTTTAAAAATTATAGGTTTCATATTTTTAAATTTGCTTTCTATGGTTATAGCCTTGAGATTTTCCTTTTCCAAGAGAGATTTACATTGTTTTAAAATGAAAACAGAGTCTCACCTAGTCACATGAATCCAGGAGCTGGGGCTCTAATGATGGGACCAAATAGCACAACAGCTGGCAACAGTAACAGCGTTGCCAGCAACAGCAGGAGACTGGACTCCATGATTCAGGTCCCTTCCAGTCCTGTACTCCTAATATTTAGGTATCTTCTGCGAGGAAGCCTCTGGGTGCTACCTTGTCAAGAAGTGACTGACTGTGTGACCTTCAGTCCAGTGAGGCCCAGATCAGTAATTACCGGAGCAGGAATGTAAGCAAAATAACTCATAACATATAATTAATAAACATAATCACACCCCAAAGCAGCCAGACAAACAGGAAACTGCCCAGCACCCCATCATGAAGAATGTTACTACGCATACCCAGAGAAAAAAGGAAGAACATGCCAGTGCAGAAAAGGGACAGTTCTCTGCTGTAATACCCAGACAAGGGATTCTCTACTGAGCCTGTTGGACGCACAGACCCCCTCTTATTGTCTCTGGCACTATACTTCCCAGGCTCAGAAATGCAGTCTGTGCTGGCTGGCGTCACCACACAGGGTCTCCCTACATCCTGGCCTGGACTCAGGAGTCCTGGAAAGGAATATGGGGAACCTCAGCACAGAAATTGCCACGGTGCCTTCTATTGGCTGCTGGACCCTATAACTGTTTTTGAAAGAGAATCCTAACGGGGAAAGAAGATTCTGTATTCCATTCCCCTGTTTTCTGAGAAATCTAATCCCCCAAACTGGTGGCCAGAATCAGTAACATAGTGATGGGGGGCAGTGGGGGACCAAGCCCCTTGGCACAGGGGGCGCTGCACTGGGTAGGTGGGAGGGCAGCAAGGCATGGGGTGGCGTGGGGCATCTGGGAGGGCATAAATGTGCACTTGGCCCCCTAGGCCAGTGGGTGCCAGACACCTTCACTATGCCACTGGCCAGAATGAAATCTGTGTCTTAGAGCTGAAAGACTGTTTCCCATTCTCCAAAGTGATCTGTTTCTTCCTTAGCCTGCCATGCTCTGGCCATATTGGATATACAAGCTTAGAATAGCCTTTTTTTCCAGGGTCATCCCATCCTGTTCTACTTCCTGAATAGTGGTTTGCTAGGATTTGATTCACTTATGAGGCCAGGTTCCATCTGTGGAATGTGTTCAGGCCTAAACATTATAGCCTGAACCCTCACTTCATTGCAGTGCTTTGCTCTTGCTCTGATACTTAGCAAAGGAAGTGCTGATTTTGCTAACTGGTTGTTGCTAGACACTCATTGCTAGTTTTTTGAACAGGTAGCTCCCATGGTGAATCAATGCTCTGACTCCAGGCTGGAAATTGTTCCTACTGCTGCAAGTCTTGGGTATCTTATTCCCTGTCCCTCTTGAGCAATCAGCCTGTTCTAATGCACCACTGTCAGTCCCTATTGTAAGCTATGAGCACTGCAGCATGCTGGTGCCAGTGAGACCCTGACCCTCCACTCATCCGCCCAAGGAAAGCTGTGCCCAGCAATAGTGCATATAGAATCCATGGGAATGAGCAGGTTACAAGCTTTTGCCACATGTGCTTACAGTGTCTCCATGGTCAGGAGAAATGTGGTAGCAAGCTCCAGCACTCAAAACAAATCTGTTCTCCCATCCATATTGTTTATCTTAGGCGTAAACAGTTCACATGCAGCATTCGGGCATGCCCTGAATGACTCATGCTCACAGAAAGCTGTTCATGATAGGGTTGTATGACTCCTCCAGGTTCTGCTTTGATTGGGTTTGAAGTGTTTTCTCCAGAGTTGACGACACACAGCCTCCACTATTCAAAGCTCTTCAGGTTGGAGTGAACCTGCTTTTCCCACGTTCAGATTTCATTGCAAACCCAGAGAAGGCTGAGATTCATATGGATTCAGGCATGTTCACTGTGATTGCCAGAACCACGATAGCACCATAGATTGGTTCAGAATTCTCAGCAAACTTGAGTTGCTTGATCTTCACAAAGCAAACATCGTACCCCTTTTATAGATGGGAAAACTGAGGCACAAAATGGCAATGTGATGGAAGTGGGATTAGGATTTAGGAATTCCTGACTCCTGACTCTGAGCTAGTTGCATTAAACTGCACTGTCTAGGAAAACAACCTACCAAAAATTGTGCTTTCCTCCAGATCACATGCCTAATGCCCCAAACCAGAATTAGTGATTGTAATAAAAATTATCCTCCTTTGATCAGTTTGAAACAAAACAACTTCATGAGTTTTCATGCAATATGGTTCTTGTGAGCTCACAGGTAGGTCCTGCTGTTTTAAAAGCCCTAGGCGGCAGAGCTCAGTTTAACATTTCCTTTGGAGCGGTTCTCTTCTTTCATTTTTATGTCTGGGAGTGACTCACAGGCAGAACAAAGTGATCCCAGTGTGATGAAGCTGCAGATGGGTGGGCGTTTGTTGTTTTGTTCCTCATTCTTCGCACCACCCCCACAATACAGCCAATTGTGTGTGGTTTCATACCTGGGTCATGCGGTCACTAAGGTGCTGCTCAGAAAACACACTTGGGCACATGGATTAACAACACATGTTTTTTGTGGCTGTTTGGGAACCACCTCAATGTGTAGAAGTGGCTCAGTCAGCCTGGACAGAACAAAGGGTGTTCACAACTTAAGTTCTTGCCAGCGGGTCTGCACAGAGCAGACTGCACTGATTGGCTATGTTCACA
Source organism: Podocnemis expansa (assembly GCA_007922195.1). Taxonomy (NCBI): domain Eukaryota; kingdom Metazoa; phylum Chordata; order Testudines; family Podocnemididae; genus Podocnemis; species Podocnemis expansa. The sequence goes on from ML682135.1 coordinate 1,616,501, forward strand.
CAGGGAGGGCTTGTTTCAAAACAAGACAGTTTGAAACAAGCTGTTTCGAAATAACTCTTTATTTCAAAACACCTTATTTCGAAGGACAAAAACTGTCCTCGAAATAAGGGAGCGAAATAGCATGTCCACAGTGTGAACAT
>ML682135.1:1621640-1665954 GCA_007922195.1 Podocnemis expansa
TGGTTTTGAGCCATGTAGGGCACTGAGTTGTGGGATGGTTTGGGGGCAATAGCAGGGGTGTGCTTTGGGCCAGGTGGGGCAACAGCAAGGAGAAAAGAAGTAACTCCATGCTCCTTGTAATACCTGGGAGAAGAGGTTGGTAGTGGGTTTTTGAGTGGGGGGGCTGGAGCTGCTGTGGTTGTGTGAAGCTCTCTGGAAGAGGCTGGGCTGTAGGCTGGGGCATTGCTGGCACCGGGCACATGGGGCCTGTCCCCCAAATCCCGGCTTCAGTGCCCCAGGTCTGGGGGGGGGGGGGGGGGCTTCTCCCAGTCTCTGGCCCGATCAGGCCGGAGATCCAGGGCCCAGCTGCCCGCAGCAGCAGCAGCCGCTCCAGCCCCATCCCCAGCCGGGGATCCAGCGCCCAGCCGCCCATGGCTGCAGCTGCTCCTCCCAGCCCTGTTCCTGGTCAGGGGGCGTGGCCTGCTGGCAGGGGGCATGGCCTGGTCCCGTGCCCCGGGTCCTTTCCAGGGGCAGTGATGCTCCTGGCTGTAGGTTGCTGGCTGTACCATGGATGGGCTGGAAAGGTGAGAAGCAACTGCCAGACTCCCAATGGCAGGTCTCTGGAGTGTTTGAAATAAGTCAGGTTTACAGCAGAACTTTCATAAGAATAATTTTTAAAAATTGTTTTAAAAAATTACCTGTTCATAAAAATAAACAATGTGCAATATAAGCCCTCCTGGAACACAATACTTTGGGGAAAGAGCCAGGGCTAGGGGAAGATGCTATTGAGAGGGTGGAGGACAAAGAGGGCAAGTGCATGGGGAGGCATGCAGGAGATGAAGGATGGGTTGCTGGTGGCTGGGGGTGGTTGGAGAAGTGAGTAATGGATGGAGAAATGGGATGGAGGCATGGCAGCTGGTACCTGGGGGAGACGAGGCATGGCTGGTTATTGTCATAGTCACTTATAAAGAGTCTTTCAAAAGGCGTCAATTTCTTGAAGTGACCGATCTTCCTCTGTGGCTGGTCTATGGATTTGAGCAATGGGGACACATCCTGCCATTGATAGCTGGTAGGGCAGATCCTTCTGTTCTTGCTACCAACAGGCCCTGGCACCTAATGCTCACAGCTTGCTATAATCCAAAAGGGTAGCCATGTTAGTCTGATTCAGTAAAACAAATAAACAAGGAGTCTTGTGGCCCTTAAAGACTAACAATTTTTTTTTTTTGCATGAGCTTCCATGGGGGAAAATCCTATTTCGTAGAATCCTTCCTTCTGAGCCACTACCCAGTTTCCTTAGACACCAAGACCCTTGTGTATGTGCATGCAGATAGGAGGCTGATGTTAACAAAACTTGGTGGTTTTATGCCAGGTCTTCTGCTATGTTGTGTTTCACATAAGAATAGAGAAGTATTTTGTTAGATGAGTCTGCAGCTAGTCTCCTGCAGTGCTGAGGCAGGATGCTTGAAAAGCTTTCCTGAGAAGACTGCTTAACATACATGTTACTGTAGCCATCATATTTTAGGGGAACTGACTGGCTGTGGAGAGGTGTAATGAGTTACTGAACCTTTCACTTGTGGCTAGTTCAAATCCAGCTTAGATTAAAAATGATTGAAGGCTATGAAAGTGCTGTGTGGTGGTGGTGTGTGAAAAAAATCGTTAGTCTTAAGCCATTTCCTGATGGACAGACTTTTACAGCACCAGGACATAAATTAAGAGCAGAGAGAGCACTGGGTGAACGGACCGTTTGAGATTGAAAGGGGTAGCTGCGTTAGTCTGTTGCAGAGAAACAAACAGTCCTGTGGCACTTTTAAAGACTAACAGATTTATTTATTGCATGAGCTTTTGGGGGAGAAAATCTCACTGTCAGATATGCTGAAAATGAAGCATCTGATGAAATGGCATTTTCTCCCCCAAAAGCCCATGAAATAAATCTTTAAAAGTGCCACAGGACTCTGTTTGTTTCTCTAAAGTTTGAGAGTTTGCATATCTGTGTTTTACTGCAGGCAATAAATGCAATTTTGTGTTTCTGTTTGTCTCAAATTTTTCTGCTTATGCATTGTGTTCAATTACATATCACATATCACTGTGTTGCATTGTTGTCAAATCTATATCACATTTTATTTAATAATCATGTTGTTAATCACAATAGTTCTTGTGTTATGCAGTGTTTGGTAGTTTGTGACAATAATTAATATAGATATAAATGTGATTTAAAATTATAAATATTTTTATGGAGCGATAACTGATGCACATGGTACTGAGAAGTGGTTGCAAATGCCTACCTGTGCTGGGGCCCGCACATACATAAAGCGGGCCTGGACAATACAGGAAGGTGGCCCAGAGATTAGGTGGATTCTGGGGCCAGTCAAATTATATTTTAACCACGGGCTATGCTCCATTCCTTTGCTTCCACCCCAGGATGGACCCACTGGTGGGGGGGCAGGGCGGCCCAGCAGTTGGGGAGGGGCACCGGTGAGGAGGCACCCAGTGGCAGCAGGGGACAAACTGCGCTCTGTGCTGAAGGTTGGTGGTGACTGGGGATGGATTCTGGCTCCGTACGACCATCTGGCAGCAGTACAGTGTTGGATCAGGTCCTGGGCTGAATTTGGCCCTGGGTTTCCCGGGGAAGAGGGTACCATTGGGGCTGTTTGCCCTGGGTGACAAAAAGTCTAGTTATGGCCCTGCTCTGGGATGCTCAAATGAAAAACAACATATCACTGTGTTCCTTGCAACAAACTGCTCTTCCCCATGGATGCTCCTGCTGCTGTTACAGGTGAGGGGACATGCTGCGCTACCTCCACAGTCTTCATCTAGCCATGGCAGCAAAAAGGAGGCCTAGCCACTGTGCTCCACACCTGTGGGCTAGGTAACTTCTTCTACACTCCCATGATGCTCAGACTAGCTATGGGGAGCACAAAAAGGCAGAAACAGCTGCCACCATTCTGCTGCTGCTGTTTAGATATTTCCTTAGGGCAGGGGTCTCAAACACATGGCCCGCGGGCCACATGCGGCCCCTAAAGTTATGTCCTGATGCCCACAACACCACCGATATTTGTAATATCATTGTATGAAAAGATTTCCATGGTGCAGTCCTCAGGCTAATGTACTAGTCCTCATGTGGCCCGCATGGTGATTTGAGTTTGAGACCCCTGCCTTAGGGCCAGTATCTCAGGAGCTGATGTTTCACACAGCAACATGCTTTGACTCATTGTTTCAGCTTGAAATGGGAAAATGGCAGGCCCCTCTTCACTCCTGTATTAGCACACTCCACAGCTGGTCAGTATAGCTGGGTTACCGAAACCAAACCAACAATCTTGCCTTAGCCACACAGTGCCATCAGCTTGGCTTTTGTTGGGTCAAGGAAGGTCCTTGCCAGGCCACATTGCCCAGGTCAGCTATCTGCCTCTGTGCTGCTGTTAACATCACACTGACCTCTAGGTCTCCCCGGAGATAGCTGTGCTAACAACCCCCACGTACCACTCCCAGAAAAAAAAGCCTACCAATGCTGAAGTATTATGCCTCATTGAAAAGTAGCACAGTGAGTACATAGGATCCCACTTCCTCCATCCATCCCATGTAGCTTGGAACCAGCTGGGGCCCCCTCCACTTAGCATTATGGGTAAGAGGGTTTTTACAACCCCAGATGCCTGTTAATGACCCTTCTGGGGTCACAAGTGCATAGAATCATAGAAACCGGAAGGGACCATGACAGGTCATTGAGTCCAGTTACCTGCACTCCTGGCAGGACCAAGTACACCCATTAAACCATCCCTAACAAGTGTATGCCTGACCTGCTCTTGAAAACCTCCGAGTAGAAGAGTCCATAACCTGCCGAGGCAACTTATTCCAGTGTTAAATCACCCTGACTATTAGGAATTTTTTCCTAATGTTTAAGCTGAACCTCCCTTGCTGTAATTTAAGCCCATTGCTTCTTGTCCTATCATCTGTGATTAAGGAGAATAATTTTTTCTCCTTCTTCCTCATAACAACCTTTTAGGTATTTGAAAACTGTTATCATATCCCCTCTCCATCTCCTTTTTTTCTAGACTAAAAAAACCCAGCTCTTTCAGTATTCACTCATAGGTCAAATGTTCCAGACCTCTAATCATTTTTGTTGCCTTTCTCTGGATTTTCTCCAGTTTTTCCACATCCTTTTTGAAATGAGGCACCCAAAACTGGACACAGTACTCAAGTTGAGGCCTAATCAGTGCAAAGTAAAGAGCAAGAATCACTTCTCTTGTGTTACTCGCAATACCCCTGTTAATACACCCCAGAATGGCATTTGCTTTTTTTGCAACAGTATTACGCTGCTGACTCATATGTAGCTTGTGATCAACTATTACAACCAAATCCCTTTCTGCCGTACTTCTTCCTAAGTAGTCATTGCCCATTTTGTATGTGTGCAATGAATTGCTCAACCCTAAGTGGAGTACTTGGCCCTTATCTTTATTGAATTTCATTCTATTTATCTCACTCAGACCATTTCACCAGTTTGTCCAAATCATTTTAAACTGTGATCCTGTCCCCCAAAGCACCCCCCCCCCCCAGCTTGCCATCACCTGCAAACTTTATAATTTTGCTCTCTATACCAGGAAGAGCAAGAATTTTTTTAAAAAATAGGAAAGCTGATAACTGTGTTGCAGAGGATATTGTTGAGCATCCTCTGCAAAAAGCAATAGGTTAAAAAATGGCACGTTTTGGGGTGAGGTGCAAGAATAGATATGGTACATCCAAGGTAGTTTAGAGAAATTTTTCAAATTTCTGCTACATGAAAAGCAAATCATGATCTGTAACCATTCTGTTAATGCCAAATGAGGAAAGAATTCCCTTAAGGCTTATATGGATGCAAGAGCATAACTTGATTTTGTAATCTGAATGATTGCAAGAGGCAACAGAGTGTGGGCTTCATTTATTTTGTGAAGTGGTCCTGCAAGATCTGTACGGAATCTCTGCCTAGATCTATCTAATCAACGCAAGCATGCTGGTGCTGACGTATCCTGCAAAAGTTCACCTTGAAGAACTTCCTACAGTCATTTCAGCATGGTTGGTCTGGCCAACATGCATCACTTCTGCTAAGCTTGTCCCTCCCAACCGGTTTTCTGTTGTTTGCTCTGAATGTGCTGCTGTAACTCAGTTGGCACAACACTGAGCATACCAGCATACAATACACCCACAGAACATAAGGCTTTTCTAACAGGCAACTGATCAGATTTGCTACTGCAAAATAGCTGATTCTGCAGTAGCTATTCTTGTCAATTCCCTGAGTAGATAAGCTCTTACCTCACTTTATTGGCTCCTGAATAACAAAATAGTATGTGCAGTGCTTCTGCCAATATCTTAGTGCTGCTTTCTCACAGTCCTCACCTGCAGAATGGAGCCATGAGCAGTTTTGTCAGGCTCAGCCATTCTGAATCATAAGTACGACCCTGAAAAATTATGAGATTGGCTTCAAAACAATGCACTTGGGGTTCTTTTTATTTACTGTCTGTTTTTTGGAATCTTTAGGGTGCACTCAGGTTACATTTTCAAGGCTTTCTATGGTTTCTAAATGAAATCTGAGATTCTCAATGCATTGCTATGTGATGTGGCCGTGAAAAAAGCTAATGCTGTTCTAGGATGCATCCAAAGAGGTATTTCCAGTAGAGATAGGGAGGTGTTAGTACCATTATACAAGGCCCTGGTGAGACCACATCTCAAATATTGTGTGCAATTCTGGTCCCCCAGGTTTATGAAACATCAATTCAAACTGGAACAGGTGCAAAGAAGGGCTACTAGCAGGGGGCATCACTGCCCTGAAAAAAGGTTTGGGGCCTAGGCTTGGCCCCTTGCCATGTGGCCCTGCTGTGGGGCCCAATCCAGGAGCTGGATTGGGCTCCTCTTGCCAGCGGCCTGGCCTGGATATGGCCCCTGCTGCTGCCAGGGCAGGGCCAGAGATGTGGAGGCGAGGGGAGCCTGCAGCCCCTCAGGCCCAGCAACAGCAACACCCCTGGCTACTAGGATGATCTGTGGAATAGAAAATCTGCATTATGAGACTCAGCTACCTTGGCTTGTTTAGCCTAACCAAAATAAGGTTATGGGGAGATATGATTGTTGTCTATAAATACATCAAAGGGATAAATACCAGGCATAGAGAGGAATTATTTGAGTTCAATGCCAATGTGTACACAAAACTAAATGGATATAAACTGCCCATCAGAAAATTTAGACTTGAAATTAGATGCAAGTTTCTAACCATCAGAGGAGTAAAGTTCTGAAACAGCCTTCCAAGAGGAGCTGTGGGGGCAAAAAACCTAGCTGGCTTCAAAACTGAGCTTGATAAATTTAGGGCAGGGATAGTATGATGGGACATCCTAGTTTGACAATTGAGTGATTTTTGAGTCCCAGTGGTGGATATGCCACTGATCTAAGATGGGATGTTAGGCTGGGTGGGCTCTGAGTTAATACAGAGAATTCTTTCTTGGGTATCTGGCTGATAAGTCTTGCCCATATACTTAGGGTTTAACTGATCATCATATTTAGAGTCGGGAAGGGATGGGCAGATTGGCTAGGGCTTTGGGGTTTTTTTTGCCTTCTTCTGTAGCATGGGCATGGTTCATTTGTCAGTGGATTCTTTGTATTTTAAAGTCTTTAAACTGTGATTTGAGGACTTGAATAACTTAGTGATAGGTTAGAGGTTTATTGCAGGAGTGGATGGCTGAGATTCTATAGCCTGCATTGTGCAGAATTTCAGACTGGGGGTATGTCTTCACTGACAGGGACAAAATCACCGCCATCACACCGGCATTCCAGGAGCACTGAGAAATGAGTCTGAACTTCCTGCAGCACTCCCAGAAGCCGGCGCCGGAAGTCCTGGGGGCCAGGAGGGAAAGCTGACTGCAAGGGATTTGTGGTTGAATTTCCTCAGCTTGTAGGGGCAACTGAGGAAGTTACCGTCATTTATGCAAAGTATTTTATGTGCCTTGCGTAAATGACCGTCAATTGCCACTGAAAAGCCGCCCAAGTATAGACCACGGCTGATCATATTGATCCCTTCTGACCTTAAAGTCTGTGGCTATGTCTACACTAGAGCGCTCAGTTAAGTTGACTTAACAAGGTCCTGCTTTAAGTTGACTTTTATTATGTCAACTTTATTAAGTCAACTTTAATGGCCACATTTTGTTAAGTCAACTTGACCCTTAAAATTGACTTTAAGGGTGAGAGTTATTAAGTGGACTTAAGCAAGTGCTTAAGTCGACTTAATGAACTCCAGATATGGCCCTACAGTTGCTTAAGTCGACTTAAGCCTTGTTAAGTTGACTTAAGCCTCCAGTGTAGACATAGCCCATGAAACTCCAGCAACTGAGACTTTAAGAAAAACACCAGTAATTGCAAGATGCACTATTAAGTCCCAAGAGCTGGCAACACTGAATACTGTGCCAAACTCTATTCCACTAGTCTCCTCATACATTTGGTAATGTGACCGGCTTTAAATGTCCCTTGTCATTTTTACCAGCAATCCAAAAATCATCAAGGTAACATGATATTCTGACCAACCCTTACTGGATTTGGATCCACTGGAAATCTTCTAGAAGAGAACAGAAAGAGTGTTTAAGAAAAGGACCTATTTAAAAGTACAATAGTGTCTTCAGGGAAACAGTGGCAGTCCCATCACTTGAAACAACGTATAGTCATTTAGGTGAGTTAGGTCCACGGCCTCCATTACCACAGCCTCTTCACAACACTGCTTTGAGGAGGGAAAGACCCTCAGTCCTGTTGTGATGATGGGACACCAAGAAACAATAAAACTTACCCAGGATCCTATAGGAGACTCAATGGGGAAAGGAAACTGAACCTGAGGCTCGCAAAGTGCCACATTAACGCCTATCTACGGAACCAACCTTCCCCGCTAGCTAAGGCAAAGCTTTGGAACATGTACAGTAAGACATGACCTTGCCTTGGCTATGAACCAGAAAGGATGGGATAGCCTTGCCCTAAAAGGTGTTTCCACCTTTGTTTTTTACCATTATAAATAGAAATGGTTCAAGTCTGACCAGTCCACATGCATATTCTCCCATAAGTCTCAAATGCTTAAATTCAGATTTGAACATAAACTTGGGGCCTGGGCCAGTCTCTCACTATCTGATGCAGTCAGACTCCTAGAGAAAGAAACATGACTGGAGATCTATAAAAGTGCATATTTCATCTTTATATAGCACCCTTCTGCTGAGGCCCTCATAGCAATTTCTAAAATAAAACTAAGCCTCCAACACCCGTCTAAGGTAGCTGAGAAGTATCTCAGTTCAACAGATGGGGAAACCAAATCACAGAGATTCCATATTCTGACAAATTCAATGGCAGGGCTGAGAATAGAATTTGAGATTCACCGCTCCTACCTCAGCCTCTTGCTCCAAACTCCTACATTCCCTTGCAGGAAATGTTGTTACTATCCAAGATATGTATACATTTGTAAAGTGAAAGCAGAACAAAGTCCAGACCAGTAATATATATACCTGGCACTTTAAAAAGGACAGTTTTACAAAGCAGAAATGAATTATGAGTTAACTCAGCAGAGAGAAAGAATTTAATAAAAAGGCAATGGGGAATCATCTTAAGACTACCGTACTAGATGACCAAAAGGCCACAATCCTATATGTCAGACAGAGAGCCATGCTGATTAAAAAACAGCCTTGTTTAAAGGGGACTTGAAGGCAGCTGTAAATAATTATATATATAACAGATGGAAGAAAGGGGAAGATGATAATAATAAATAAAAATAAAAGTTAGGAATTGCAGAAAATTGATGAGGGAAACAAAGAGACATCTATGACCAAAACAGTAAAGGACAACAAGGAGTTTTTGAAATATATGGCGACCAGAGTCAGTCCTGACAATGGTATTGGTCTATTGCTAGATAGAAATGGTATCAATAATGCAGAAAAGGCAGACACATTCAGTAAATATTTCTAGTCTGTATTTGGGATAAAACACGTTAGTGTTTCATCATATGGAGATGATAACAGTCTTCTACCCCACTAGTATCTCCTGAGGATGTTATCCAGAAGCTTCTGAAGTCAGACATTTTTCAGTCAGCAAGTATAGATGACTAGCACCCAAGAGTTTTAAAAGAGCTGGCTGAAGAACTCACTAGACTTTTACTGTTGCTATTCAATAAGTCTCAGATCATTGGGTAAGTTGCAGAAGGTGGAAAGAAAGCTAATGTTGTGCCAAGCTTTGAAAAGGGTAACAAGGATGACCCAGGTAATTATACACCTGTCAGTCTGACTTTGGTAATAGAGGGATTTAAATCAATAACAAAGATTTAAAGAGGGCAATGATATTAATGTGAATCAGAAGGGCTTTATAGAAAACAGATTCTGTCAAACTAACTGGATTTTTTTTTATAAGTTGGCAAGTTTGTTTGATAAAGGTAAATACTATTAATGTAATAGCTTTAGACTTCTGAAAGGCATTTGACTTGGCACTTCATGACATTTTGATTAAAAAAACAGGGATATAAATGAACACAGCACACATTAAATGAGTTAAAAGCTGGTAATTGATAAGTCCCAATAACTCAAGTATAAACAACTTGGAAGAAAATATAAAATCATCTCTGATAAGGTTTGACACAAAAATTGGGGGCAGTGGTATATAATGAAGAGGACAGACGATTTAGGGCAGGGGTGCCCAAAATTTTCATACATGGGGACTGCAGAGCCTGATTGGTGCAGGCCTGTGGGCCACAAAATTCCCAAACTGGTTCTTTTGCACTATACATCAGGGGTGTCACTGGCACTGGGTTTACAGAGCTTGAGCCCTGATTCCCAGTACCTGAGCCTCGGGTCTGCCGCCTGGTCGTCCTCAGTGGCACACAAGCCCTGAGTCCCAGCAGGCTGAGCCCCAGCTCTTTTCTGGGGCAGTGGTATATACAGTGATATACAGTTATATATTTTCAGCATATTATTACAACGAAAAAGCCATTTGCAGGCTGCCTGTGGCCCGTGGGGTGCACTTTGGGCACCCCTGATTAAGAGTGATTTGGATCGCACAGTAAATTAGAAGCAAGCAAACAGTGTGCATCTTAATACAAATAAAAGTACAAGCATACATAATAACAGAATGGGCAACTATGGTAAGAAGCAAGTGACTCTGAAAATGATTTTGGGGTCGGGTGAGTAATCAACTGAACATGAATAGCCAGTGTGACACTGTGTCCAAAAGCGCTAAAGCAATCTTGGGTTGCACAAACATGGCCAGGAATAGAGGGCTATTTTAGCGATGCAGTTAGCACTCATGCATCCACTACTGGGATATTGCCACAGTTCTGGTGCCACATTTTAAGAAGGATGTTGGTAAGTTGGAAAGAGTTCAGAGCAAAGCCACAAAAATGATTAAGGGATTAGAAAACATGACTTATAAAACTCAAAGAGCTCAATCTATTTAAGTATAACAAACAGAAGTTTAAGAGGTGACTTGATTACAGCCATTAAGTATCAACACGGAAGACAAATATTTGTAAGGGCTGGTCAATCTAGCAGTGATTGCTATAAAATAAGCCAATGGCTGGAAGTTGAAGTTAGACAAATTCAGAGTGGAAGTAAGCTGTACATTTTTAAAAACGAGAGTAATTAAGCACTGGAAGACCTTAGCAAGGGTCATGGTTAATTCTCCATCACTGCTAACTTTTAAATCAAGATTGGATGTTTTCTTCTAAAAGATCTGTTCTAGGAATTATTTTGGAACAGTTCTGTGCCATGTGTTGTACAGATCATAGTCGAATCCTGTCTGGCCTTTGAATCGAGGGATTATCTATTGTGCCACTCCTTGCATGTCCAATATTGTCCCCTTTTCACCATACCCCTCCAGTTCCCCGATCTGTATTCTGTCACAACGGAACACATTCTAAAAGCAGGCTCTAAGTTTCTCACTCAAGCTGCCAAATTTAGCAAACACTTTTCAAAATGTTGGCCTTAGCCTGTATGGCCCAGTTTCTTCATCTGTACAATGGAAATAATGATATACTGCTTATGCAGGTGTTGGGAAGTTGATTTTGCTAGTGTTTGTAAAGTGCTTTGAGATCTTCGGATGATAGGTGTTATGAATTACAAAGATACAGGAGACTTAAGAGTAATCACTTTCTAAGTATTTTCCGTAATTACTTTTCTCTCCTAGTCAAATTCCTTTGGAGAAGACTGCAGTGCTATTTAACTTGTTTGTGCACTGTACGGGTTGACACATCCCCTGCATTAGTTCTCTATTTTAATTGTGGCTGCTTCCATTCTTTTGGATTCCCTTTGGAACAAGAAGCACTTCTCTACACACACAAATTGGACCAATTTAGCTAAATCAATTTAGAAAACAATGAAATTAAATTGTTGCTATTTCTGTGTATAGACCAATCCTAAGTGTTAAAGCCACCCTAAAACAGTTGTCACAATATTTTTAGCTTGACATGAAGTGGGGAGGGACACATGGCATATTACTATGGGTCCTGAAGCTCTCCAAACACTTTACAAAAAGTGTCTGCTATTATTGCTATTATTCAGATGGGGAAACTGAGGCACAGAGTAGTGGAAGGATGAGCTGAAGGTCTCACAGAGACAACGACAAGAGTAAAAAGAACCCAGGCCTTCTAACTCTCTGTTTTCTGATAGAAGTACTAGACTGCACTGCCTCTCTTGAATGTTTGAGGGTGTGACAGACTGCTTCCCAGAGCTGGTCCAGTGTGCTGCCATGACCCCCCCAGATTCCCACTCCTGAACCCCAATTCACCCCACTCTGCCAAGTGACCACTCACTCCTGAGTCAATCCACTACAGCCTCTTGTATGCAACTGGTCAGAAGCAATGGATGTATGCCCTTTGGCTACTCGAGGGACAGTCCCCAAGCAAGCACCCCCAACCTCACATACCACGGTGGGAGCCACTGTCTGCAGAGATTGGGACCCACTCCTAATCACCAGACACTCAAGTCCATCCATTTAACAAAGAAATAGATCGTGCCCAGCCTTCTTCACACACACCCTCTAAAGATCACACAGCTTTAGATAAACCAACTACTAGTTTATTGATCAGACTATAATTCAAAGTGAGAATATGGCCAATCAAGGCAGAATCAGAATATAAATGAGCCAAGAGAGACCACAAGGAAATAAAAGGTAAAACACACATGATAACCTAATATCTCATAGTCCAAGTTTATGCTCAGGATGTTTGGCTGTCAGACGCTTGTACAGCCAGTCTCTGCATGAGACCAAGCAGGGCCCAGATCTTGCCTGGAGTTGTTTCAAGATGGAGAATCCCAGGCAAAAAAACCCAAATCCCTCCAAGTCTCTCTTTGTTCCAAAACTCTCCCGACCCCCAACCCTCACCGTCCCACTTTGCCTTTCCAGGCAGAGGTGATCTCTTTGTCTGGTCTGAGCCAGGAAACTCAATTAGCATATCCTTCTTGCCTGCTCCAGGTTTTTGCTTGCTGCTGGGAGAAAGCTCTGTCTGTCTTTCACTCAGAACCGTAAGTAGAAAATTCGGCACCCAGGGTAAGCCTGGGGCCTAATCCAGCCTCAGCATCGGAGAGTCCCCCAGCAGGGAACCCTGGTGGGGGCTTTCCCTGCCAGTGGCAGGGACTCCTGGGGTTCCCCACAGCCTGGCAAGCACAGCCAATGCCAGGCAAGAGGATGCCTTCCCCTGCTTCCTCGCAAGTGCAGCCAGCACCGGGTGGGAGGGTGCCTTTGGGGAGAGACACCCTTCCACCTGGCGCTGGCTGTGCTTGCCAGGCAATGTGGCCAGAGCCTGTCAGGAGTTCCCTTCTCCTGCTGCGGCCAGAGCCAGGCAGGGGTTCGCTTCCCCATGGAACGTGCCTTAAGGCACATTCCTCTTCTGGGCCAGGGAGGGTCTCGTGCCCTCTCAAATTGGCGCCTGGGGCTTTGCCCCCTTCACCCCTCCATAGTTACATCCCTGCTCCAACTCCCCTGAGCCATGTTACATCTGTACACATGCATGAGGCTGCAGGAAACATAATCACAGTAACCATATAGAATAGGTTATGAGCGTCCATAAAGAAACCTTGCATGGCATCATTGGCATAAAAACATATATTCCCAGTGTATAGGTGAACAGAAAAATGAGTATAAAAGTATAAAAGGACTGAAGAGAAAGGCCTTTCACCTCTTTTCTTGAAAGGCCATTGCAGAGCCCAAGGTACACAGATGTGCATTCTGTGACAGTGGGAAAGACTCTTCTCTCCTGAAATTTCTAGTCTCTTTTGCAGTCCCTGGAGGTTTAAGCCAAACATTCAAACTTTGGGGTAATTCTCCTAAACAAGCAGAACATTTTAGGTTCATACTCATTGCTAGAAGAGATTCTTCAAAGTGGAGTCTGTTAGAAATCAATACATTCCTCAGAGGAGTTGCAAACTTAGCTTAAAGCCATTTAACCTTTGTTTATTATTTTTCTGATCCATTTTCTTTGAAAATAATTTCAAGGGGGGAAAGATATTAAAAGGAACTTTACAAAAATAGCACTTAACAACCCACTATCACTGAGGTGGAAAGTTCCTACTAAGGCACATCTTGTTCTTTTCTCACCAGATCAGTTCCGGACTATTCTTTACAATACAGTACAGCTGGACTGGCAGTATACTGTACTGTCCAGTATAAAAGGACTGAAGAGAAAGGCCTTTCACCTCTTTTCTTGAAAGGCCATTGCAGAGCCTAAGTGTATGTCTACTCTGGAGGCTTATTTAAGGCGACTTAACAAGGTTGACTTTAAGCCCTAGTCTACACTGAGGCTGCTTTTCAGCATCAGTCAATGGTCATTTATACAAGGCACATAAAAAGCCTTGTTGTAAATGACAGCGACTTCCTAAGCCACCAGGACACACTTGGGAAAGCTGACCACAAATCCCTTCCAGCTGGCTTTTCCCTACACCTCCCGGACCCTAGGACTTCTGGCGCTGACTTCCGGGAGCACCGCAGAGAGTTCAGGTTCTCTGCTCAGCACTCCTGGAACACCAGGCTGACGGTGGCAATTCTGCCGCCATCAGTATAGACATAGCCTAAGTCGATGTAAAGTTGACCTTGTTAAGTCAACTTAGAGCATCCACAGTCAAAAGTCCTATGGACTGCCCATATCCACACTGACAGCTGCTAGTTAAACTTAACGCTTAAGTCAACATTTTTAAGTCGACTTAAGCTATGTTCCCTATCCACGCTGCCTGAAGTCAACTTAATAATGCTTATGTCAACATTCTGAGGTGGATTTACTAAGCTGATTTAAGGAATTGATTAAGCTGATTTAATAAATTCCAGATGTGGCCAGAGTGTTCCTTAGGTTGACTTAAGGAAGGTTAAGTCGACCTGAGGCTCCAGTGTAGACAAACCCTAAGAGATCTCAGTATCAACTGTTCCATGTGTTGAATGCTTTGAGAAGTATACCACTGAGACTACTCCAGAATTAACAGGTTGATGGACTATATGAGGTAATAAGATACTTATACATCTAGTGCCTATGATGTTTTAATTTCCAAAGGGATAGCCGTGTTAGTCTAGTCCAGCAAAAAAACAACAAGGAGTCGTGTGGCACTTTGAGACTAACAGATTTATTTTTCGCATGAGCTTTCGTGGGAGAAAATCCCACTTCCTCAGATGCTTCGAAGCATCTGAGGAAGTGGGATTTTCTCCCACGAAAGCTCATGCGAAATATGATTTTTTAAGACATTGATTTCTGGCCTAACAGACAGGGTCTTTTATATATACCTTCAGAGAGAGGTCCTACTAGAGTGTCATAAATATGTTTGGATGCAGGTCAACGAATCTAATCAGATTATCCTCACTAACCAAAAGAACTGCTGAAAGTACAAAATGTCTTATGGTAACTGCTTGCCACAGGAAACAGCTTTGCAGCTGGCTTCAGGCCACTGAAGAGTTCATTCTTGTCAAAGGGCCATAGCCTAATATCAGCACAGGGCACCAGCCATTTGCAGAGCAATACTGATGAGATGTTACTGCTAATCTGGCCAGGAATAGTTCATCGGGTGAATAGAATTCCCCCACATGATCCATCAGATTGCTGTTCTCGAAAGAGGTAAACCCCTAGGGCCTGATGAGTTTTAGAAGTATTGAGCCTTGTCCACACCATTTGAAGTCACTAGGAGACAGGAGACATCAATATCTCTGAAAAATGCTCCACATCCCTCATGTTAGCTTTGCTCTTATTCTGTTAAAGTAACTTGGCACAGGGGTGACTTTGGGTCACAGAGTTAAATTCTAACCTCAGGTACACTGATACACTGACTGAGGTTGGGTAGTGTCAATGAGGTTAACATGTAGCCCATA
Organism: Podocnemis expansa; assembly: GCA_007922195.1. NCBI lineage: Eukaryota > Metazoa > Chordata > Testudines > Podocnemididae > Podocnemis > Podocnemis expansa. Next base: position 1,636,929 of record ML682135.1, read on the forward strand.
AAGATAAAAGAGCTCCAGGCTGTTTGTGTTACATAATAAAACCTTAGCTAAAGAGAAAGATGTCTTAAAAAACAGCTCTTAATCATCAATCACTTCTGACTGGTTCATTACTGCTATGCTAACAGGTCAACACCATGGCTGTTTTCCAAAGTGTGCCGTACCGCATTCCACAGCTAGCAAGCTATATCACCATCCAGAAGGAGACACCAGCCAGTTCTGCATGAAATTCCAGTTCTCATAAGGTTATGAGGAACCTTCTTGGTTTCCAGCTCTCTGCTCAGAGCTGATACACCATGATGTACATACACCCCACTGAAGGCACGTGGCTGTCTGCATATCAGGAATGGGTGCAAGATGTACAAACTGTAATGTTACAGTCTGAGCATATATGGAAACTAATGAAATAGTAGAAATGGAAGGACATCTGACTTATATTTATCAATATATTAGATTTACAAATTGCATAATACTTAGTAACTTCCACTGTACTTTATTTCTTCTACATTCTTTCCATACATTAATCCTCCATCCCGTCCTACCTTACCCTCCCATTGGACAGAAGGGGAAACTAAGGCATGTAAGGTCATATACTAGGATAAGAACGTGGCACCTCCTAGGCCTGCATGCTTGCCCCCAGTGGAACTATCTCTGCCAATGGAACTATCTCTGTCTTGCTATATGAAACTACAGAAATGTAGGCAGCATGGGTGGTGCATGCACCTCCTTTGGGAAAGCCAGCTCCCCCCTCCCTGAGCTGGCCCCCTGGTGCAGCCGGAAAACCCTGGCAGGTGCCTGGAGCAGCCTGACCTCTTGTCTGTCCTGGTGAAGTCCTGAGCCCAGGCCACCCAGAGAAGCTCTGAGCCCCACCCTGGGCTGCAGGCAGGGAGCATCAGAGAGGCAAGGGGAGGAGGGAAGAGGTGGGGCCACCATGGCCCAGACGTTCAGTTATGCACCAGAGGAGGGTTAACCTCCTCCGGCCTGTTATAGTCGCCTCCCGTGATTGGCATCACCACAGTAGGCCACAGCAGTAGTGCATTTAGTCCAGTATTTGGTCATTGGCTGAGGTCAGAACCACATGTTTTAGAGGAGGGTAGAAGAGGCCCCTTCTGTAATAACATGTCCTAAGAAGAGGTTTCTTTTGAATTTCAGGTAACTGTGCCCAGACCCTCACCAGTATTTAGTGGAGGTAGGTACCTAAAGATACAGGAGGAGCTGGGCCTTAGTGGCTGGCATACACTTGAGAATTTCTATCTCTTGCATCTTTTTATATTACCTAACTGTGGATGTTCTTATTATTCATGGAGGTGTCTAATCATTTTCTGGATCAGGCCACACTCTTGACTTCAATCATACCTGGTGGCAACAATTTCCACAAGCTAATTATGCATTACATAAACAATCTACTTCTTTAATCAGTTTTAAATTTATTGTTTTTCAGTTTTATAGACCATCTCTTTGTTCTTGGATTATGAGAAGGGATAAACAGGAGTGTCCAAGTTTCCTTTTCTATCTCAGTCATTGTACTGTAAATCCCTCCTCATGTCTCCTCTTCTACATCTCCTCTTAGCAATTTCCCTCTTGTCAATCTCTTCTCATTACGAGATTCTCTCTTTTGAATCACTTTTGTAACCCATCTCTGAGCCCCCCCTTTCTGTTATCTGTTTAAGATAAGAAAACCAAAACTGAAAACAGCAGACAGTGTGCAGCTGATTTATATAATGGTATATTTTCAGTAGCATTTGCTTCCCCATTTATTATATATCTTTATGTAAGGCAGGCTTAGAAACTGTGCATAACAGTTTCTAAGGGAGAGAAACTAATCTGCATGGGTTTTCTATTTGCATGAGCACAAAGAGCCTATTAGCATAGTCTCACTCTGTGCAGGGCAATATGGGTAATAGTATTTGGGTTTATTTGATCACGAACCTGTCAATATCTGTAATTCTGCTGAAGAGAAACATGAAATACTGTCTTTTGTAATATGCTGCTCTCTTGCTTGTTCAAACTGTGTTAGGTGAGTTATAGGATAAAAGTTACCATTAGCAAAAGAATATTAAAAGAGGGGCCACCCCCTCCTTCCAGCCTGGTAAAGTTAAGAGGGGGTGGGGGTTTAGCATTAGCTCAGTCTAGAGCAATGACTGGGGCTATACCTCATCCTATTGCCCCACTGTCAAAGGATAGATCTGGCAAGGCTTCTTGTGAAGCCTTTCTTATGTTATTTTAATGGGAAAAGCTGATTGCAGCTATGTAAGGTTGAAGAGCTGAAATCACTGAGAGAGGCAAACTCTCTCTCTGAGCTGAAATCACTGAAAAGGAGCCAGCGGATGGTGAAAGCAGAGCATGAATGACCAGTGGGGTGGAGCCAACAGCTGGTGAGAGCAGAGTGTGACTGACCAGCACGTGGAGCCAGCAGATGGTGGGAGCAGAGCATGAGTGACCAGCGGATGGAGCTGCCAGACAGCAGGCGGAGCCAGTGGCTGGTGAGAGCAGCCAGCAGAGGGCTGGATGGCGTGAGTGACCAGCGGGTGGTGCTGGCGGACAGTTGGCAGGAAAGATATTCCCTATATGCCCTGGGTTTGTTGGGAACCAGTTTTGCACTGATTCTCCAGATCAGTGCTGGTTTTGCTATTGAGTTCACATGTTCTGTTACGCTGTGTGGGATTATGCTGGGAACCTGTTCTGCACTGATTCTCAAGATCAGTGCTGATTTTTGTTATTGGGCTTTTTACATTCTATTTTTATTACTATTAAAAGTTCTGTATACTACACTCTGACTTGTGCTTGTGAGCAGGAAGACATTACCCCTTTGGGGTGCCCAGGGAATAGTGCATGATTTCCCAGAGGACTGTCTGGGGGCTCGAGCTGGTTAGTGCTGTAACATTAGAAATCCCTAGACATAGAACCCAGGCCTTGTTCTGTCAGCTTGCCCTGGCAGAAGGGTTACATTAACATTTGTCTTTGCTGCTTTGGACCACCACTGAACAATTATACTCACTTAACAATATATTAAATTAACAGCAAAGTGACTGTCTAGTGGTTAAAGCAGATGACTCAGAAGCAAGATTGCTGGATGCCATCCTGGCTATGTCTCTGGATTACCTTAGGCAAGTGACTTAGCCCATTTTATCAAAGGTATTTATACAACTTTTGTTGAACTCAGTGGGAGTTAGGAGATTAAATACTTTTAAGGATGGGCCTTAGCTGCTCCATTCTTTCCTTTTCCTATGTGTAAACTAGACATAATGAATGATACCTATTGAAGGATTAGTTTAGGGGTTGGCAACCTTTGCCAACCCCCACCCTGGCCCTTCCTCCTCAACCCTCAAATGGTGCTGACAGCCACCTCTGCTGAAAAAATGCAGCAGCCACTTGAAAGTTTGGTGGAAGCCACAGCTGGAGCGGGGGCGAGGGTGTGGTTCCCAGGCATGCCATGGAAAGAAGCAGCTCCTCTCAGGGTCCCCAGGCACGCTACAGAAAGTAGGAGCCCAGAGTGGCTTTTGGTGGCAGGAATGGCAATTTCTGTGGCATGCAATGAGTGCCACATGTCACTGTGAATTGGCTCATGTGCCACTCTTGGTGCATGTGCCAGAGGTTGTCTACCCCTGGTTTAGTTCTTTAATGTTTCTGAAAATGGTGAGTTACTCACCAGTAACCATCCTTCTTCAAGATGGGCTGCTCGGATCCATTCAGTAATAGGTGTCTCTGTGCCAGAGTGCCGGATTGGTTGGAAAAACCGTGTCCTAGCCTGTCAGGAGAGGGCAGGCGGCCTCCTCCCCTTGCGCCACCCTGTGGCTATATATACGGTTGCCTCCCAACTCCTCCTCAGTTCCTTAGAGTCACCAACTCCACGTGCGGGGATGGAGGGGAGGGACCTGAATGGATCCGAGCAGCCCATCTCGAAGGATGGTTACTGGTGAGTAACCCACCGCTCTTCTTCGAGTGCTGCTCGGATGCATTCAGTAATATGTAACTACTAGCCATGCTGATGGATGGCAGATGGAGTTGGTTCTTCCACCTTCAGCACAGCAGAATGCCCATATGGTAGAAGCCCAGCAACAAGATCCTCGCTGGAGTCAAGAGGCAAACAGGCCTTGAAGTGGCCCAGAAGAGTCAAGAGCTGAGGGCCAACCCAGGACAGGGGCAGGACCGAACCCGCCGAGACATATGAGCATAAGCAGGTTGGAACAAGGTCACCATAACCGGAGTAAAGGATGCAACGTGAACATAGAGGGTTGTGTTAAGTGTTCCACATAGGTGGAAATGTAAAGTATGACAGAACATAGAGTCTGGTCATGGGCCTTGCAGCATGGTCTCGTGGGAGAACGCTGGATGCCAACAAGTGTGGGTTTAGCTATATTAGCCATGTCCCACACGAGAACGAAGAAAGGGTGGAGATTACTCACTGAACTGATCACCCCAACGCTTTAGCAGGAACCACAGAGTTATGAACTGATCTATGCGACTACTGGGTACTGACTACTGCAACTACTGGTCGTGACCAGATGTAGCCGAGTCTGGTTGAAGCGAGTGTGGGTAAGGATACAGGGTTGTAGGATGGGGCTCGAGAACGATGGAGAAGACCCACAAGACACTGAACAGCAGCATACAGAGGCCAAGCTGAGCAGAACAGAGGGCCTACGGTATGCTAGCTATAAAACCGGGTAGTGCGGGGGAGCACGTTTTCAGCCGAATCAGGTACCAAGGGCCAGGTTCTCGCAGGAGAGAGGCTCTGGGACACAAGAGCCACTGAAAGACAAGGTGGCCTGAGGCAGTGCTATTGAGTTGGTCCTTATAAGGCTTGCGATAGCATGAAAACTCACAGGAAGGGCCTGCTCGGCCTATAATCTCACACGGTTCGCATCGCGAGAGCCCTCACAAGTGCATGAGGGAGGGAGAAAAAGGATCGGGAATAGTGCCAGCTATCATTTGGGCACCCCAACATGGACCAATAGGTTCGCAGAAGTGCTGTGTAAGGTCACGGTCTCAAGCACCTATAGTATTTCTTGAAGGAATAGCACTACCGCTCTGCTGCGCCAGTGTGGGCACCAAGGAAAAACTTCTTAATACAGGGATATCCCGAGAACACCAACGCCAGGGAAGGTTCATTTCCTACCAGCTAGGAAGTGAATCAACACAGGGTGCAACTGCAGTATTTCAAGGGTACTCTGGGGTTAGAGGACTGAATGAAGTATTTTCCCCAGGCGGGAAGTCAGAAGGCGATTTGGGAAAGTACAATCCCTAAATTCCTGGATATTGCAGAAGATAGGCTCTAGCTTGATACCCTCTGTCTACCACACCAGTGGACGGAGGGGCAGTGTATGTAAACAGATCCTCAAGCGTTGAGGAGGAACAGCAGTACTATTGGGCGCCACCAGCTCACACGGGGGTAACCCATGGTAGAGTTATAGGTCTGTTATCAGGCGAAGTGGGAAGGCCCCAAGAAAACAAAGGGGGAGGGGGCATGCCCTGCCAGGGTACAAGACTGAGTGGCAGAAAAGGCAGCTACATGTCCCTTGGGAAGGACCCCTCTGCTTACACATGTTCTCATGCCCAGTATGACAGCTGGTGATGCAGAGGAGGGCACTGACTGGAGAAGGCCTGATAGGGTGACCCCTCGCTGTTCCCTTACATAGAGATGCGACTAGGTGTCCTCTCCTAGGTTCCCTGTCTGGGGGGTCCAAGGAAGGTACACCCGACCCGTGCTTACGAGTGAGGGTGTAAGGAGAATTGACCACCGAGATTGTTAGGTGGGCTTAGGACGAGGGTTCCTAGGGTAGGAGCCCTGGTCATCACTGAGATCACCACGAGGTAAGGGTGTGGAGCCATAGTTCCCATGAGAGAGGGGAGTGGTTTGGGGTGGGCTGTTCGCCTTGGCTCCCCTCAAAGGCTAAGATCCGCCTTGGCTAAGCAGATGTGTCCCCTTCGATGAGCAGGAGGTATTCCCGTCGAATTGGGGTCGGGGCCACAAAGGCTGCTATGCACTGAGCTGACGGTATGCGACCGGAGGTATCCCCCCTCCCCTTGACCCGGACGCGGGGAGGCCTACCTGAGGGGAGGCATCAGGGTCACAAGCACAGTCCTGTGTGTGGGTAGGCTTTGCATATGCACGTCTTGGAGCCTCTGCAGTGGGGCTGGGGCTACAACGAGATGTGCCTCTTGTCCTCGGCAATAGTATTGGCATGGAAGACACAGGGTAGAGGGATGTCCGGGAAGGGGGAGGAGGGGAGAGGGGAAAGGGGTGGTTTTCCATGCGTGTTTGAAGGGGTCGCTGCTTAAGGGATGTGGGGCTAGACCACGCTACCCGGGTACTGTTGATGCAGGCAGGGGTGTCTTCATGTTGTTGGGGCCATGTCGCCCCAGATTGGAGGTCTGCTGATGCAGTAGCAAATGGGGAAAAAATGGGGAGGGAGATGGTTCCCACTGAATCCCATTCCCTTTTGGAGGGGAAAAGGGTGTGTTGATCATCTGCAACACTGACACCCTAATGCCTCTATGCCCGAGGTTCGAAGTGGGGTGGTGGCGAGTTGGGTGGCGAGTTGGGTGGCGAGTTGGGTGGGCCCCTCCCTGCGGGAGAAGGGGGCAAAGACCCACCCTTTGCAGCAGATGAAGTGGTGGAAGGAAGCTCCCCTGTGGTCCCCCTATGGGAGAAGATGGGTGGAATTGGGGGTGGGGGTGGGGAGGAAACTAAGTCGGAGGGATGGGTCTGTGGGGAAGCAGACCAAAGTATTTGGCCTCTCCCCGGGGATCTCGGGTGGTGCCCACCACCGAGAGGGTTTCAGGGGGAAACAAAACATCCCCCTCAAAGGGCAGGTCGAGGACCGCCCGCTGTACATTAGGAGACGCTCTAGCCTCCCTAAGCCATGCCACCCTGTGGATGGTTATTGCTGAGGTCACGGTGCGAGTGGCTGTGTCCACCACATCACGTGCCAAAAGGAGGAGATCTTAGGAGATTAGGTTGTCTTCCTCCAGAAAGGCATTGTACTCCTCTCTAGCCTCAGGTGGGAGCAGGCTTCTAAATTTTGCGAGTGACTCCCCTACATCCAGCAAGTACCTGCTGGTTATGGCTTGGTTGTTTGCCACTCGCAGTTGGAAGGCTAATGAGGAGTAGACTTTACAGCCCAACGGGTCCAGTTCCCTGGTTTCCCTGGAGGATGGGAGGGGGTCACTGGGGGGCTCCCCAGGGCCCATCGCCATCTGGACCATGTCCCTTGGGTGAACCGGGTGGCCAACAAGAGAGGGAAAGTCCGACTCAGACACCCGATACTTAACGCTCGCCGTGTCCAAGACCAGGGGAATGGAACTTGGGCTCTGCCACCAGAAGCGTGCGAGGTCCCATATGCTCGGGTGGAGTGGAACTGCTAAGGGTGCCATTGAGGCAAAGGCTGGCCCAAAGAGGATATCGTGGGGGAGGCTCAAGGGCTGCACCTCCCATGCCTAAATGGGCTGTAGCCCAGCGCAACAAATCAAAATGCACCGACAGGTTTCCTGTGTAAGACCCCGGTGCCTGAGAGAGAGCGGTACCAGGAGCTCGCCGTGGTGGGGAGGGAGTTCCTTGAGGAGACCATTCCTGCAGCCTGAAATGGAAGGGTGATGGGGCCAATGTGCGGCGCTGAGGCCATTTGGAACCTCTGGAAGGTCCTTCCTCTGGCTGGAAGCAGGGCAAGGGGACCGAGGCTCCTGGGGCGGTACTGGCAACAACGGGGTAGTGTCAGCCCCCACTGGAGTGGATGACAAGGGGCTGCGTGGTGAGGGCGAATGCCCCGGGTGGACCCAGGCCTTCAATATGAAGGCCGGTTTGCCCCTTCTGGTTGGGAGTAGGGCAGGGGGTGACTGGAGTAGCAGGAGGGCTCGTGCAGCCTCGCCCGCCTCCAGGGTGGACGGGACGAGGAGTGACTCCATTTGGCCCGGTGGCAAGTCCTCACCCAGGGACAGAGGGCTGCCTGGGCAGGAGGACTCCTGCTCCTGCGGCACCGGGCTATGGCAGGCCTGCGGTGCCGAGGGTGAAGTTGGCTGATGCTGGGGTGAGCTTGACACCGGCAAGGCTGGACTGTATCAAGCTATTGGCGCCGGAGATGATGTGGAGCGGCACTGAGGCGATCCCAGTACCATTGGTGCTGGACTATCTGAGGGCGACCTCGAGCGGTGCCAAGGCACCGGGGTGCCAGGTAGGCACTGGGGTGCCAGAGTTGGCACTGAGGTTGTGCAGCGGCAGCAGTGGCTACCAGCGGTGTGGTGCCGCGTACGCTCTGGTGCCGAGCTGGGTCTCAGTGCCAGGCGAGAACCCGAAGTCTTTGATGAAGGGTGCCAGGCCTCCTCAGAGGCTAGGGCACAGCACCACTGTTCCCTCTCCTTGATCATTCTAGGTTTGAAGGAGAGACAAATGGAAAAGGCTGAGACCATGTGGTCTTTGCCCAGGTACCAAAGGCACTTCCTGTGGGGGGTCGTCCTGGGGGAAGGCCTTGCCGCACTCGGCGCAGGGTTTGAACCCTGGCATGGTTGACCAGACGTTCTGGTCTGGTAGTGGGAACTCTTGTGGAACAAAATCCACGGAGAGATGCTCCCAGCCGGATAGAAAGCTGAAGAAAAGGACAGGCTGCTTGTGGTTTGCAAGGAGCGGACGTTCCAATTCCGACGCGCAAGTTGGAAGAAATGAAACTGAGGAGTGGTCAGGAGGCAGCCATATATATAGCCCCGGGGTGGAGCAAGGGGTGGAGGCTGCCTGCCCTCTCCTGACAGGTTAGGACAAGTTTTTTCCGACCAATCTGGTGCTCCGGCATGGAGACACCTATTACTGAATGCATCCGAGCTGCACTCAAAGAAGAAGTCTTAGCTATCCTCAGATGGAAGCTGCTATAAGAGGGCAAATGATGGGCAGTGCGGACTAGTCAAGAGAATGTAGCACTGGAATTCAAGAGACCTGGCTTCAATTTCCATCTCTCCCACTGGCCTTCTGGGTGACACTGGGCAGGTCACTTTCCCAGTGACCATCTTTGTAAAGCACTTTGAGGTCTGTTTATGCAAAGTGTTATACAAACCATAAGTATTGCTGCATTAAATATGTCTCAAGACCAGGGTGCAATCAAGGACCATGGGGGCCCTCCTTTACATGTCCCCCCATTGCTGTGATGCTCTGCCTGAGAGTGGGGCCGGGGCTCTGGGTCCCTGGCTGGCACAGTGGTGGGGTCTTGGGGGGCATGGCCGGATGGTGCTGCTTTGGTGAGCTGGGAGGGGCTGCGGGCAGTGTTATAGCAGGGGAGGCATAGTGAGGAGGAGTCGTGGGCCTGAGCTACTGCAGGGGGCTGCAGGGAGGCGCCATGGGCCAGTGCTGCTGCTGTGAGGGGTGGGCCAGAGGCCATGGTCTGCCACACTCAAAGTCCATCCACAGGCTTGCTGGTCTGGATCAGATCAGCCAGCCCAAGGGCTGGGCAGGCAGGGAACAGTGGCAATACGCCACTTAGGGTCAGATTTGGGGCTGTGGCCCCCACTTTAGGCTGGGGCCAGGGGCTGTAGCCCATATAGCCCTTGCCTTAATCTGGCCCTGCCTGAGACTTGCTCCAGCAGCTCAGGTCACTAATCACTCTAGTCACACAGACAACATGGCCAACCATAGGAAGACAACACCACGCACTTAACCAGTTGCCTAAATTGGTATCCCAGAAACCTTGGCATAGCAGCCAATCTTCCCTAATCGCCATGCACTAGGACAATCATCTCTGTTGACCATGCTCAGGATTAGGGAGTTCCTCTGTCCATGGGCTCAGTCTGGTAGGAGTGGGTTTTTGCCCCTATTGCACTACTACAGAAAGACCCTTCTGGACTGTGAGGCCAGCAAGCTCACACCATACACCACGCATTCTCAACCACCTGCCGTGATGACAACTTTGGTGCCATCCCAACCCTGCTGGCTGACAATGAGACTGATTAAAGAACATCTATAGCAGGGGTGGCCAAACATATGGAACTCAAGTTGATTGTTAAACCTTGGAGAGCTGCACTGAGGCGTATAGCTATATACTTTTACTTACTCAAAAATTATGTTTAAAATTCATTGCACACTTTAATTTTATTGTAAAAAGAGGGCAAATATTGATCCTACTGAAGTCAGATTCAAATAATTACTTAAGATTACCATGAAAACTAGGCCTATACAGAAAACGATCCATTTTCTTCTTCGTATTTTTGTTTCTTATTGTTTGCTGTCATGCTTAGAAGGACTTGTAGAACACAATTTTATTTTAACTTGAGTAAACCACATTAGGGCCTATGAGAAAAATCTAAACATGCCGCGCTTCTCCATGCCATCTCTGACCATGCCATGCTTCTCCCCACCATCCTGACCTTGTCACCACTTCTCCCCACTATCCTGACCTCCTCAACCCCGAGGCCCAGACACTGGCTCCCCTGGACTGACCGCCCCTCCCCAGGGCCCCCTTAATCTGGCCGCTCTGGCAGCTAGGCACAGGCTGGAGCTCCCCCCCCCCGCCCCCGGCATGCTCAAAGCATGCTCAGGGAGGGAGATTTAAAACTCCTAGGCTGGGGCTGCTTTCATCTCTCTGACCCATGTATAAGCTGAGCTTTTCCGCAAGCTGCACTTTTTCATTCAAGAGCCACATGTGGCTCCTGAGCTGCAGTTTGTGCACACCTGATCTATAATAAAAAGAGAGCCCCACGACTCCATGAAGGGAGAGAGGACTAGGCTACATCCCTGAAGTTTGCAGTTCTTAGGACTCCACTCTCAAAGTGAACCTGAAGGAGCTGTCAACCCAAATCTTAGGTTCACCTTGTGAGCCCCACATAAGTAACCCGCACAGCACAGCTAAGAGACGGAGGTCCCCTTGAGGGAAGCGAGGGGCTAGCAGCATTCTTAGGGCATATGTTGCTCCTCATGTCCCACTGCAGAGACCTATTTCTCATGCAGTGGTTAATGCAGGCCAGGAGCAAGACCTTCTCCTTCCTCAAGGCTTGTGGAAAAGCAAAAGCATTTTTGGTGCTTGAGAACTAAGTGACAAGAAATTGTCCTGCCTTTTGCCACAAACCCATTTCAACTGGAGGTGAGCAGTGGCTGTGGCTCTGACTCACAAGCATTCCACACTGCGAAAGGGGCAGAGCACCATTCACATGAGACCACAGAACATCACACCTGGCACAAGATTCCCATCAACTTTGCCCCCCACCCTCTCCTGAACCTGTTTAAGGTTCCACTCCCAAGATTAGGTTTACTGGGATAGGACAGATTCATCTAAAGTCTAATGGCTGGCATCTGTAGCACCTCAAGAGGCACAGGTTGCCCTGAAGTCAGAGACACAAGAAAAGACATAAGCATTTTCCTGCTGGCTGGAGACAGATATGGTTCTTTGCATCTTAGCCAGGTGCAGAAAGCAGGTGAAAACTACAAGCAGCTTTTCCCTTGGGGATCCAGTTACAGTGTTTTGCACAGTTGCCTTGGGAATGTGAAATGACAGGGTCACCTGTCTGGAGGGGAGATAGCCAGGGCATAGGTGAGTGTTCAGGGCCCATTCTCCACTTACCTGTTGCAGGACAACCCCCTGAAGGCAATGACATGAGAGAGACGGGACTGAAGCACAATGTAGGAGGAAGCCACCAGGCTGGGACTTACCTTTTCTGCTGCAGCAGGTTGATTTCATCCAGGCGTCTGGCCCAGGATTTTTCACTCTGAAACCTGTGCAACAGAGAGTTCCAGAGCCCGAGGAACAGCCCCTGATTCCCCAACAAGAACATGCCCATTGTCCTGCGTCCTCCTCAGCTAAACGCAAACTTGCTGCTCCATCCCCTCCCCGTGATGGATTTTTGTAAATGGCTTTCTACTGCCTTGTTCCAGGATGGTCTGACTGGGAGACGGATGCACCTTTGGAAAATGCCAGTTTGGGAGACAGGTGGATGGTTACATTTGGCTGAGACAGGCACCTGGCTGTGTCTCAGGAACAGATACTACCTGCTGGGGAGTTGCTGAAAGCAGGAACACACCCTCTCTGCTAAGTTACCTTCTGATTTAAAGAGACATAGCTTGGTTTGGAAGCTGCTCGCACTCACACGTGTCTATTGAGCAATCTCACTTCTAAGCTGCACCGAACTGCCAGTGGGTGTCTTGAAGTTTTGCAGAACAATAGCAATATATGTATGGGGCCTGTTGGCATCTGCCTGATATAGTTGGCCCTCTGCATCCCTCCCTACACAAGAGGAATAAAATGAGATGAACCAGTGAATGGGAAATTTGGCCTAGGTGCCAGGAAAAAAGCTTCAAGCAAATCTGCTCCTCCCACCATCATTACGCCCACATATGCTACAAAGCCACTGCTAAGACTCAGAGTCAGAGGACCATGTGTTTCCTGTTCTGTCCCACAGCTCTGGTCAGTAGTATATAAACCAGTGTTTTGTCTAAGTTTCATAAAGACTGTAGAAGCTGCCTACCAGTTGATCTGATTGCAACAACTAGAGCTGGGTAAAAATGTAGAAGGAAGGAAGTTATTTGCTGAAAGATGCAGTTTGGTTCAAGGCAAAACTATTTGTGAATTTTAGATGAATTCACCAACTAGTTTTGGGCCGGTAATGTGTGACTACGGAATTTGGATGCCATTCACAAAACAGGAATAAATAAAGCAGCAAAAGAAGGTGAAGGGGGCAGGCACTTAGCCCACATGTGAGTGACTCAGTGTCAATTCCTCCTCTCTCTGTAGAGAAGAAATGTGAAATTGGGTCTATCACATTACAGGAGCATGGTCTGACCTGTGGGTTAGTCTGAAGGGAGTGTATGCACGGGGGAGGTAATTTAATCTCTCTTGTGGAAACTGTTACATTTTGTATAAGTAATTAAATTTTTATTAGCACAAGGTGAACTTGGGTCTCCTAGGTAGGTGCCCTAACATGGGCTCTACAGCAAGTCTCACATACTTTTTTTGTCCCAATGACTATTCATTATCATTATGAACAACTCTGAATTGCCCCTATGAAAGACATTTGGGAGTCACTGGACTAGGAACAGTATATAAGAATAGGGACTGGATCAAGGACAGTGTGTGCCAGTGGCTAGAGCACTTGCCTGCCAGAGAGGAGAGCTGGGTTGGACCTGAGTCACCCCATGTCCTGGCTATGTGCCCTAACCTCTGGACTAAAACTTACGGAGCAGAAGAAGTGCATCCTCTGGCCAGTTTGTAAACCTAATGTCTTGGAAAAGGCCCAGAACAGAAGCATTTCACTTTACCAACATTTTTCACACTTGTAAGGTTTGGTTGGATCTGAACTGATATTTTTTCAGTGTTTTGGGCCTACTAGTGAACTGAACAGTTAGTTATTTGCCCAGCTATGCTGAAAACTGCCCAGCTCAGCACATGCATGTCCCAAGAACCAGAGATGTCCCTAGAGGGATGCCTAGGGGTGCGGGGCCCAGGGCGAATCACCCTCTGCAGGGGCCCCTCAACCTCCTTGCACTGGGGGCCCCTCAACCTCCTTGCACTGCCCCCCCCCCCAGCGGGGACCAGGTGAGCGGGCAAAAGGGCAGGCCGCCACCACAGCACTGCTGGTCCACCTTCCCCCCCGCCATGTGTGCTGCTCTGGGCTCCCTTGCAGAGCAGCAGGGAGGAGGTGGGGGGCAGCGATACCGGCTCCACGCTGCTCTCGCCCCCTCCCCACTGCTCCGGCACAGAGCCCAGAGCAGCGCGTGTGGCAGGGGGGAGTGGTGGATCTGCAGCAGCACTGTGGCTACGGACCGGCCTTTTGCCCGCTTGCCTGATCCCCAGCATCGGGGGGGGTGGCCATGCGGGGCCCCCAAATGCATGGGGCCTAGGGTGGCTGCCCCTTCTGCCACCCCGTAAGGACAGCCCTGCCGAGATCCAGTCCCCATCAGGCCTGCCAGTCTTGTTATGCTCTCCTTTCCCACCAGGAGGCCTGCGAGAGCTCCCTCTTTCAGTGAGTCCTGGAACCAGTCCTCCTCCAGCATGTCTAGTAAAACATCTAAGGCCCCGTGGCGATGGTGAGATGAGAAGGAAGGAGGTGATTCGGTTTCACTACCCATCAGCTGCAAGCCCCTTCCATGTGCACCCTGACAAAACTATCCCTTTAGGTGTTCCTTTGATATCACTTGCAAAGCCTCTACCAGAGCTGAATCACTGGCTTCAAAGCCCGAGTCACGTTATGGCTTCCTCCTTCTTCCCCACCAGCCCCCAGACTGCTCTCCCTTCCCAGCTGCAGTTGGACATCAGCCCGTGTAGAGGAGGAGAGAAATGTGTCCAGACTCGGTCTGTTGGGCACAGAGATTAGGTCACTGTAGGTTTCCTATTTTAAACAGAGAGCAAGGAACCTGCAACATGCCCCAGCCAGCAGCATGATGACAGGGGAGACAGCCATGGTCTCTAACGGTTAGTAGGAAGCACAAGCACCGAGGCATGAACAGGAACACACCTGCTTTTTTGCATCCTTGCCTGTACCCAGCCCCAACACTCAGCCAGTTTGCTGAACTCTGTGAGCATAAACCCAGTGAACTCAAACTAAAATCTATCTCACTGCAGCTGGCAACTAGGAGCGGACTCCTGTTTTCTTTTTACAGAAACAATCAGAGCACGGGTGGCTGGGATCATAAACCATTTTCTTGTCCAGTGCCAGGGCCAATCAGGAAGTTAGAGTTGCACTTGTGCAAACATTACAGCAGGCTTATGATCGGAAAAGTACTTCAGTGTACAGCTGCCCCACCAACTCCCGCTGGTGTGATGGGTGAGCGAGTTAAGGTTAAGTAGGAATTAACCATCCATGAACCCGTTTGTGGGTTTAAAACAATATGCTGACATTTGTTATCATTTTTTTTTAATTTAAAGGAAACTTATGTGCTTTGCACCAGGGAAAAAATACCAGTCAAAGACCAGCTTTTCTAATGACCCCAGCTGAAGAGTAGTCTCTCTGAGGGGAAGCTGCACAATGTGAGAGATTTAAAATCTGACCAAACAGTGCACTATAACAGGTATAGTCCTGTACTAGTGGAACCCTTTGCTCAATGTGTTTTACAGCTCCCCGCTCTGGTGATCTACGGAGACTATGTGTTGTTACAGTGCCTTCCTTTCTGTCTCTTAGTTAGGGATCTGTAGATCAATCTGAAATAGCGCTGGAGGGCTCTGGTTCAATCCCACTGTGTCAACCAAGTGGCAGTTATTATTTCGGCACCCAGAAGATGTATGGGTTGAGTGAATTCGTCTTCTAACATTCTATTTCTTTATGGTGCTGCCAGCATTTCTTCCGTGGAAGCAACTGGCATCCCTGCCCCGTTCAGAAAATCAAATTCAGCAGATTTAATGTGCCTCCATCACAATCCAGCATGATATGTAGCAGTTAATTCAAGGGACAAGCTCTTCCAGATGTGAAATCCACAGGTGCACAGAGAGTGGCTGGGACTCTGCAGCGCCTTATGTGTACATTCCAGTAACTGCATGTTCCTAGGTAGCCCTACCAGGCTCCACTTAACAGCTTAGCACTTGTTAGACAAACAGCACTGAAAAAGCAAGGAGTCTTGTGGCACTAAAAGACTAACAGATTTATTTATCACATGAGCTTTCGTGGGAGAAAATAACATGACTGCACCTTTGAAAACAGCACTGGGAAGCCCTTGGAAATGCCCTGATTTAGGGCCTGGTTCTCTGAGATGAGGAGCACCTTTTCCTCATGGACTCCTGAGGGAGCTAAAGACATGTAGCATTTTGCAGCTCAGACCTTCTCTGCCAGCATATGCACCTAAAGTGAATTACCCAGTTGCACCTAAAACTAACCTGGAGCTACCACTGCTGACTAGAGCTGGGAAGGAAAATTCCAGTACAACGCTCTTTTTTTGGAACACCAAGACAGTGCCTGGAGATAGAGTAATTTTGCTGAAATGCTGATGGGAGCTGGCACTTGCCTGCCAGACAGGTTTCAAAACCTGCTTGGTTTCAACCAGTCTGCCCACCCAGTGGTCTGCTGAGGAGCCCAGGCTTCCAAGTCAGTAATTCCTAGGGTTGTCTTCCAAGTGGACCGCCCCAAGGAAGCCTGTGGTCCAACACACACAGAAGGGTCTGATCCATCCCGGGGGGGTGGGAGTGAGGAAGAATGCACAGACACATGCAACCACACAAATGCACACTCACCCCCCCTCCATCCCTTATCCAGCCTATCTCAGAGGTATTGAATGCAAAGGCTTCCACTAGCCATCAGAGACTGGTGCTTCTGGTCAGCAGGAGAGGTTAGTGGAGAAAGGTCATTTTGTGGAGGTTTTCTATTTTAAAATTTCACCAATGTTTTTTGAATTCTCTGTAAAAGGCAGGGGGAAAACCCCAAAAGAATAGTACAAACATTAGATACAGCATTTGCCATTATAAAGGTGCTCAGTTTTGCAGATCCTAGAAACACACATGACTCAGCTAACTGTCTGGAACAAATCAAGGATGGAGATCGGCTGTCTAGACTTTTAAAGCTAAGGGAGTGTAGCTGTCTCTACTTCCGAGTCCAATTTGTGCTTAATTTAGTTGAACAACAGACCTAAGGGACAGTGGGCTGGATTTTAATCTACTGGTGTAATCATAAATTCTTTCAGGTAGAGATCGTTTACTATTCAAAGGCCCCAGGTTGCCTAGGCTGTTATATTCAAGCACTAAATATTAATAATTCTAATCATAGCTCTGCCAGCAAAGAACTGTTTTTCCTTGGTCAAATCACTTAGCATCTCTGTTTGTCCGTCTGTAAATGTGCACATTAATTTTTTAAATTTCACATTGGTGTGATGAGGATTAACTAGAGTACAAGCAATTAAGAAACACTTATTTTCTACCCCTGGCCATTTTACCAGTCTCTGATTCTAAATTCTAGGGGGAAAAGCATTTTCAAACTGCTCCTTTGTAATGGCAACTGCTGTAACTAATGTGTGTACAATTCTTTGAAGACAGTATGTGCTCTAAAGTTTTAGGCATTATTATGTAAGACATAAAAAGAATGCAGATGGGTTTTCATCTTCCATACTGAGTTAGTAAGGCTGATGGTTAGCAACATCATGTTCCGATTTGGAAGCAGTGCAAATTTGATTGGGAATCACTGGTGTGTACCCTCATACTTCGTTTTGAAATGAGTTAGCAGGTCAAAATAGTACTTCGGAGGAAGCCTTGTCTTTAACTCAGCTTGTTAACTCATGTGAAAACACAAACATCCTTGTCCTTGGGGATTTTATTGTGTGTTAGCTAACATGAATTAAGAACATGAGTTCCTTTGTTCCCAGGAAGACATGGCCTAGAGAGAAAGGACTTTCACTCTGTGACATGGATGATATACTCTCCCTTTTCTGACTGCAGCCATTTCCAAGTGCTGACCACATATAAACTGCTTTGTGGTGCTCCATGCTTATCATCTCTCATGACTCCAGATTTAACATGTTTGGGTAAAAAGTAAATAGATGTTATTTTTCTAACAGCCAATACTGCAAGCTCCATCTGGGAGCTGAGAGGAAAGCTGGGTTATTTCTTGCTCATGTGCCATCATCAGAAGTAAATATCCTGCAGGCCAAATACTGCTGTCTTCAAATGGTGGCTTTAATTAGACTTGTGCCAAACTTTACCTAGGTGTAACTGTGGGCAGAATCTGACCACAAATAGTTTGTCCTACAATTGAAAATTAATTGATGCTGATGATATGCAACCTGATACAAATCTTGGGGACTTTTTCATGGCTATGTTCACTCTGTAGCGCTTTCAATGGTAAGCAAAACTGATATCTTAGTTAATCTCTAGAGGAAGCATCTGTGACTTTGACACTCAACAGTGGTGTTGGAAGGTGACATTTACACAGAGTCGCTTTTCAAACTGAAAACATACTTTAAATAATATAACACTGGAGTGGGGTTAGGGTCATATTATGGCAGCAGGCCCAGGAAGTAACAAGAAGCCCTAGCTTCTTTCACTTCATGGTTAGATCAGACTAGAGTCTTTTTAGCATTTGTTAGTCATCCCACATGTAACCCTTCTGCAAGGGCAGGCTGGCAGAACAAGCGCTGGGTTCTATACCTAGGGGTTTCCAAATAATGTAGCACCACCAACCGGCTTGAGCCCCCACCCAGATTTCTGGGAATCCTGCACTGTTTCCTGGGCACCCCAAAGGGGTAAGGCTTCCCTGCTCACATACACGAGACTGAGCGTAGTAAACAGAACTTTTAATAGTAGCAAAACAGAATGTAAAAGGCCAAATGACAGAAATCAGTACAGAGCAAAGTTCCCAACAACCCACAATGCATAACAGAACATACAAGACTTAATAGCAAAACTGGCACTGATCTGTGGAGTCACTACTAACTAGTCTCCCAACCAACCCTAGGGTACATAGGAAGTGTCTTTCATTCCAGCTGTCCACCAACACCATGTACTGGTCACTCACTCCCTCCTCTAAAACTCTTCCTTGGCTTTAACCACTGCCTGCCACCTCCACTCACTTTCCTACTGACTCTGGCCACTCTCTCACTCTGCTGCTCCTGTTCAGTAATTTCAGTTCAGGGAATCTGGTTTTTTTCTAGTGATAGAATTCTTAAACATCAAGTAGCATGCAAACATCTACTATTCTTAACATAATAAAAAGACCTCAAATAACCCCAGCCAAAATAATCCAAACTAAAACTATTTTTGACCCCTGCCCCCAAAAGAGAACAACCACCACATAACACCCAAAGGATCTAATACAACCCCCTATCTTCTTTGCCTAGCTGAAATATGCAATTGCCTTTTTTACAAGCCTCTTTTTAGATAAGGGTAGTTTTTACCCTTTAACTAATCCAGACAGATTTGAAACAGACAGAGAGTAGCAATTTATAAAAAGACAGTATTTTATATTTCCCTTCAGTAGAATTACAGATATTGACAGATTTGTGAGCAGATTAACCCCAAATACCATTACCCACTATGCCCTGCACCTAGTGTGCAAATACTATGCTAAATCAGGACCCTTGCAGATTAATTGCTTCCCTTCAGAAGCTGTTAGGCACAGCTCCTAAGCCTGCCTTACATACAAAACAAAATATATGCATATGATTATACAACAGAAAGACATCTCCTTGATGATAGGATCACAGAGTTAGAAGGCACTGCAAGGGTCATCTATAGACTAAATCCCTGCCAAAATGCAAGATTTGTTGTGTCTATACCACCTAAGAAAGATGACTATCCAGCCTCCTTTTGAAACCATCCAGTGAAGAAGATTCTACAATCATCCTAGGCAGTCTGTTCCATGGTCCTACTATTCTTACAGTAAGGAAATTTGTCCTAAGATTCAATGTAAATCTGCTATGCTATAGTTTGAACCATTTTCCCTCATCCAGCACTCTGTGGCATTAGAGCAACTTATTTCTATCTTTTTTACAGTAGTCTTTCAAGTATTTGAAAGCCACAATCGTGTCCATCCTTAATCTCTTTTCCCAGCTAAACTTAGTCTGTTCATTTAGGTTTTGCTCATATGACTTGCATTCTATTCCTTGGATCATCAGCATTGCTCACCTCCAGATCCTTTTCAGGTTCTCTACATCCTTTCTAGACACTGGTGACCAAAACTGGATACAGTACACCAGATGATGCCTAATCACCACCAAGTAGAGTGGTACTATGAGCTCTCAGGACTTGCATTCCATGCCTCTGTTAATGCAATCTGAAAGTGTTTGCTTTTTTTGCAACAGCATTGCATTGTTGACTCATGTTGAGGCTGAGCTCCACCACCACCAGGCCTTTCTTAGCAGTTCTGCTGCTAACCCAGTTTGCCCCCATTTTTGTATTTGTGCATTTGGTTTTGCTTCTCTAAGTTTGGCACCTTATATTTGTCTCTGTTGAATTTCATTTTGTTGTCTGTAGTCCAGTTCTCCAGTTTATCAAACTCCTTCCAAATTTTGGCTGATCCTCCAAAGTGTCAGCAACCCCTCCAGTAGGATAGGAAGCCATCATACCTTGCCAGTGTGATGCAGTAATTTAGCATTTCAAAACAATGCTGAGCTAGAGCTGGTCTAATTATTCATTGTGAATAGTCTGTTAAGTCACATGGTAATACTTCTGTTTCCTGATTGGATGGCTGCAACTTTTTACAGAGTGAGTGAATAAAGCACTTTGCCATGTGATTCTAGATATATGTATTGCCAAGTTCCAAAGGGAAAATACATCATCATTCATGAACATTTAAAAGTATAAATTGCTCGTTACATGAAAACTTATCTCCAAGAAATAATATAATAAATATGACCCTGGGAGAAACATTTTATTCATTAGTCCCTTACGACAGTATTCAGACAGATGGAGGGCAGGTCTACACTGCCTGCTGTTTTTGGTGGCAGTCAAACAGAGATACGTGTGTTACTTACAATAGCTTGCATATCTGAGTTCGACCGCCTAATGCTCCGCTTGTCCACTGTTCTCAGTCAAAGGAAAGGCCTATCCCAGTTGCAGCCCCCCTTCACAGACCCCTCAGTCGAAATGGGAAGTTCAGACTGAGGGCGTAGAATTTGTTGCTGTCACTGAAGACTAGATCTGAATCATGGTGCAAGGCCTCCAGGCCATCAGTGGATGCTGTGTTCTAGGCCTGCAATAAAGCTGGGACTCTAATCATCCATAAGTGCCATTGCAAGTCCTGTCTTTGCAAGTCCAGTTTGCCAAAGCACGAAAATCAGAGAAGAGCAAGAAAACAGTGACACTAAAACTTAACTATGGTGAAAAATGACAGAATGCGGAAGGATTTTAGAGAGGAAAAATCAAAACATTTTAAAATGATGAAAAGGTATACATAAATTAGTGTGAGAGGAAACAGACTTTGGCGACGCCAAAATAAAAGTTGGGCAAAATACAGAAAGGAAGGGGACTAGAAAATAAGAAAGTATTGCAGGGAGCTCATTTGTATAACTTTTTCAGTCTATGACTTGACGGTGAGATGTCTGTTTCTAGTAAACATCCACATTAAAAAAATCTGAAAAAAATATCCAGTGAGATACTGTGTATGGATGATATTGGAAGGAGAAACACTCTATTTATATCTGTCCCTCTGGATTTCTAGTTTAAAGCTGACATGCATCCTAGAAGCATTTACTGGCTTGCTTTGAGAACTGCCTGAATTCAGTTTAGACAACAAACCGAGGAACTGTAAGTTGGCAGAAGTCATTTCCTCAAACTGGAATATGGTCAGGTCAGAGGGTTGATGTCCTTGTGGTTTTGTAGTTATGAACATTAAATATGTTTGTAGAAAAGGAAACAAATGCGTGCTTTGCATGTAAACCCTCTGTTAGTAAGTTTATAGACCAAATTAAGATATGTATATAGATAAACACATTTTGTTATTAATAGGAATATTTAATAAAATTTAAAATGAAATCAATGAATAGTATTTTGTTTCATCTGCTGTGTAGTATTTTGCTTACTCCATCAATACTATTGATTTGGTGCATACTATGTATCTATCCATCTCAACATACTATAGCATGTGTACCTGCTCTTACACTGTGATACCTGTCTGCCTACCTATCTATAGTATGTATCTACCAGCCAAGATTTTCACAAAGGGATAAAACAAGTAAGCTGATGTTTGCCTAGTAGTTTTTAAAAATCATGGCTAAAGTTGGTCTTAAGCATCCAATATTAACCACCCATTCTTGCAAATCTTTGCCAGAGTTCCTGTCTATAGTAACTATTAATACTGTAGTACTTAATTATGTTCTTACTAGGTAATGGCTATTCCACCACAACCACACATGTGCTAAGGGCATGAGGAGTACAGAGATAAATTCATTAGGAATGGAACACTCTGTGCTGAGGTGGGTAGGGTGATGGGGAGGGAACGCTGAATACTTTTGGTTGTCTTCTCTACAGGTTCTTACAGTGTACTCATCACTGCAGTAGTACACCTTTCAACAGGGCATTAAGCAAATGTGACTAGTATCTGTGTACAGGGGTCCTTCTGGACCCATGTTATTTGTTATAGGACACAGGTGACATTTTCCACTGTAAGTGTGCTTTTTGGGTGTGAGTTCATTGCTCTACACTGATTTACAGTGTTTTTAGTTTTCAACTGTTGTGTGTGATTTGTTCAATATACATTTTATGGTTTCAGTTTTTCGCTTTCTTACGTAAAGCAAACAAACCTCTCGTCTACTGAAAACAGCCGCTGAGCACAATCCTATGAACCAGCTATGCAGTAATCTGTGTATAAGGAATGGGGAGTGCTCATCAGAAATGGATAATTCCCTAGGATGGATTTCACCCCCACTTCCCAAAAGCCAGAATAATAAACAAACTTTAAAGAGGGAAATTGCATGAAGGGCACTGGAGGATACAGAATCTACTCTTTAAACTGCAGACACAATCATGGGTAGGTCTAGCATCCTGTCAGGGACAGAAGAGTCTATGAAGCACTTTGATGAGAAAGGTCCTATGTATTTAAGCAATCTAGTATGATTGCCCGACCATTTAGGTGCCACCTAGGGCATCAGGCTAAGGGGCACCAAATTAGGAAGAAGTGAATTATTTTCTCTATTTAAAAAGATGTATTAATATTTTATCTCTTATAACATGGGAAGGGGGAGGGAGCAAAGTCATAGTTCACCTAGGGCACAAAAAGCTTTGGGCCAGCTCTGCTAACATGACCAACTTTATAGTATCTTTAATACAAGTGCTGCTGTTTGCAGAGGAGATAGGGATCATCATGCAGAACCATGGTAAACTGGTGGCAGTGACTCCTCATATCCTAATTCACTGGGACCCATGAGCAAAATCTACCCCACTGCTTCTTCCCTGAGTCCTCTCCTTATTTTCTCTGCCCTCTAACCCTCACCCCTGATTTGTCTCCCTTTTCTGTCACCCCCACCTCTCTTTGGTATTCACTGTACTGATTCAGAGGGGTAGCCATGTTAGTCTGTATACAGCAAAAACAATGGGAGTCCTGTGGCACTGTAAACACTAACAAACTTCTTTGAGCATAAGTTTTCATGGATTGTAGCCCATGAAACCAGGCTTAGCCACCTATCTGCCTGGCTCGGAGAGTGAAAACAATTTTTGAGCTGATCCTAAGAGGGTCTGACCATCTGCCATGCAGTGGGCCTGGCAGGCCTCAGCTCCTTTTATATAGCCCATTTAAAGGTATGTAGTCAACAAGAAACTCATTTAAAGAATCCTTAAGTGAGTTAATGATAAATAAGAAGTAGATGAGGAATCAGGAAATCCTGGATTCTCAGCTTGATTCAGCCACTGGACTCATTGCATGTCTTTTGACAAGCATCTTAAGTTTTCTATGTTCTATTTTTTTTCAGCTGTAAAATAGGAATAGCGCCATACCCCTGAATTAGTGTCTCACCACCGCCTTCTACTGGGTAAGATCAGAACTACTTACCTGCATGTCATAGACCTTATACTGCTACACGTCTTTCTCCTTTAGCTCACATGATTGAGGTCTGGGCTTTTGGGGCCAGTGGGTGCAGTGAAGTGAAGTCACCCTATGAAGTTCTAGGTGGACACTGAATTGTTCCCTAGAGCAGCCTCAGGTCACAGTGTCCTTGTGTGGACTAGTTAGTGTTTGCATTGTGCTTTGAAGATAAAAGGAGCGGAAGGGATTTGGGATACTTTTGAATGAAAGGTACTGTTTACAAGATATTACACTGACCAAACTGCAAACCTAAACCAAACAAAAAATGACACACATTATTTGTGTCCAGGCTAAACAGTTGATTGTAAACTTGTTGAAGCACAGATCATGACTTACTCTGTATTAGTAAAACACTGTTTGGCACCATATACATGATTTTTAATAACTATATGGACTAATGTATTGGATTTAATAACACTTAATCCTTTTGTGGTGTGTTCGGTGTGTTCAGTGTGTATCTCACAGATAAGCAAGCACTGTTCTCCTTATTTTTCAGCTGGAAGAAATGGAGACATAGATGTGACTAAGGTGACTCTTACTCATATGTTGTGTGGCATGAGTTCTCCAGACGCAAAAACAAAAAAGACATACCAAAATGAGATCAAAGTAAATAGCTTTTAATTAACAAATGGATGATGAACCTACCTGAGGTTGAATCAGAAGCTTATTTAGACAACAAACAGTGCTTGGGAAAGATGGGGGTTTTGGTGGGCATGGGTAGCCTAGACTAATTTCTAATACTGATTCTTGTGGCTACTTGCTATTTGACCTTGGTCATGTCTTTCCCTCAAGAGTGATGCAGTTTCCTCTGATGTGAAGTGCTAGGGATTAAAAGGAGCTAAACATTGTCAGAGCAAATTATTGTTAACAGCAACTTCACCTCCAGCGCCTGGGATTGATGTTAAGTCCTAGGGTGATGTTGAAGATGTTGTTGCACAAAAAACTCCTCAAGTTCATAGCAGGCACGTTAGCCAGCTTCACTGTCGACTAGTTTCACTATTGACAGACCCAAATTAAAGTCATTTCCCAGTCTGGGTAAGCCTGGGGTCACCGGATAGGAACTACTCACTGTGTGGATACTGATAGGAAAGCATTCAACAGCCTTAATGTGATAGCTGACATACCAGGCCAAATTCTGCGAGACAAAGAGTATCATTCTCTCTTGCTGATTTCCAGCAGAGCTGCAAGTTCTCAGTGCTGATTAGGATTTGATCCTCTCTCTCAGAAGTGTGAATTAGCATCTCTCACCTCCACCTTGCTCACTCTAAGGGCAAACATTAGAGGAACTGCCAGGAGTTTGACCCCATTGTGCACACAGGAGCTGAATTCTGCCCATGAGCTGCCTGCTGATGGGTAATTTCACTTACTTTAACTGACTTCACAGTGATGCTGGGAATGATGCACGCTGACTACAATAAGTGGGAGTTCTCAAAGCAACTGCTTAGGGTAGTGGTCAGTGTGAATAGCAACACATGGCAATGGAAGGAGAATGTGTGACCATGTTAACTCCAGAAGAACAGGTATAGTAGCAGGGAGTGAATAAGAAAGCCAGTTTTAACCAGGCCACTCTAGATGCAAAACACAAGAGGCTGCATGTCATTCTGTTTTTGAGTGAATAAATGGCTTATGAATGGAGTCCTGCAAATCTGTGGATATCCACATTATATCCCCATCCACAGATGCAGTGTGACCAGTCTCATGGATGCACAGTGGATTTGGATCTACATATTTTTATCCGAGAGGGGAGCTACACATGAGAGGAAAGGCAGCCAGATAGTTATACCAGGTAGCTGTGATTCATGGGCTATGTTCACACATAAACTGTTATTTTGAAATAAGTTATTTCGAAAAGAGTTATTTTGAAATAAAGTCCTTATTTCTAAATAAGTTAATTCCAATTAAGAAAATGTTAGTCTGAATGAAGGGACAGCCTGCTATCGAAACGGCTGTTATTTTGAAATGGTTATTTCAAAATAAGGCCATTTGGACACGTGTCTGAACACCGTTGTTTTGAAACAGCCATTTTGAAACAACGGCTTTTTTGATTTCATGCAAGGTTTTACTGTTTCGAAATAACAGAACGTCGTGTAAACATAAGAAATTTTATTTCAAAACAACAGCTGTTGTTTTGAAATAAAACTCTCGTCGGAACACAGCCGTGGTGTTTTAGTTCTTTTTAGCTGTGTCATTGACTATATTTGTGCCTTTGGATAAATTTCTTAAGTCTAAATTTTCAAGTGTCTGTTAATCTGGGTGCCTAAATCAGAGAGACTAGTGGGCACTTTTTAAAACCTAAATGTTCTGTGCCTCAGTGTTCTCATCTGTACAATGGAGCTAATAACCCTCACCCACCTTTCAGAGGAGTTGTGAGGTTCAGTTCATTCAAGTATTTTGAGTTCTTTACCTGGTAGAGACTATAGAAGTGCCAAATATTATTATCACCTTCTTTGAAATCTGTCCAGCAACATACCGTGTATGTAGCTGTAAGGCAGGCTTAGAAGCTGTGCCTAACAGCTTCGGGGGGGGGGGGCGACTAATCTGCATGGGTTTAGTATTTGCATGAGCACAAAGAACATATTAGCATAAATATATTATGGGTGCAGGGGAATATGGGTAATGGTATTTGGGGCTGATCTGATCACAAATCTGTCAATATCTGTAATTCTACTGAAGGGAAATATGAAATACTGTCTTGGGTGATATGCTACTCTCTGATTGTTCCAAACTGGTTTGGGTTAGTTAAAGGGTAAAAGCTACCCTTAGCTTGAAAGAGACTTGTAAGAGAGGCCACTGCATGTTTTGGTCTGGCAAATGTGAGTGTATGCACACATATATAGACCAGTGCTGGTGCTGTATAAAGTTTTTCTTTGTTATTTTAAGGGGAGAAGCTGTTTGCAGCTATTTGAGATTTAAAACACAAAATCAGTAAGAGAAAAAGTCTCTATCTGAGCTGAATCACTGAAAAGGAAAAGCAGATGGAGTGATCTGTGAGTAGAGCTAGTGGACAGTGAGAGCAGCCAGTGGGTGAGCTGGTTGGTGTGAGTGAGCTGTTGGTGGAGACAGTGAGAACAAGCAGTAAGCTGGACTGTGTGAGTGACCAGTGGGTGGCACTGGCACACAGCTGGTGTGAAAGACACTTGCTGCATGCCCCGGGATTTGTTGGGAGTCTGTTTTGCGCTGGTTCTCCAGATCAGTCCTGTGTTTCCTATTGAGTTCACATGAGCTGGTTGGATGTGTGGGATCATGCTGGGAATCTGTTTCACACTGATTCTCCAGATCAGTGCTGATTTGTGTTATTGGGCCTTTTACATTCTATTTTTATTTCTATTAAAAATTCTGTATGCTACACTCAGACTTGTGCTTGCAAGCGGGGAAGCATTACACCTTCAGGGGGCTCAGGGAATAGTGCATGATTTCCCAGAAGACTGGGTGGGAGCACGAGCCGTTTGGTGCTGTAACATTACTAGGAAACCCCTAGATATAGACCCCTGGCCCTTGTTCTGCCAGCTCGCCTCAACAGAAGGGTTACATAGTTGGAAGATGTGAAAGCGCTCTGAAGGCTATGTTACTGCCAACTCGGAACTAAGACACAGAGGGAGACTTTATCTGTACTGGAAAAGATGCACTAGTTTCAACAAAATTGACTTTATATGAATTTAGTTAAACTAATGCAGCCCCCAAAAGTACATAAGTGAACAGCTTTAGCTCTTGCTTAAATCATTTAAGATTAATTCAGTGTAATTATAAACTCACTGAAGCACAAAATCCAGCTCTATCTGTACTCTATAAAGAGTCAGGATCTGATGGGGCTATGTAAAAAATAAATACAAATGAGACAGTTATGACTTGGACTAGCAGTTCAGATGTTGCTAATTCAGACATGGATCAATTGCATTTCAGAAAAGCTATGTGTTGGGGAAAGAGGCTCATCCCAGTCCAGGAGGTATTTCTTACTTGACACTGCTACTGCTCCCATCATCCAGGATCTCAAAGGACTTTGCAAGGACTGTGGTGATGATTCTCTAGTGTCTGTAGAATACTATAGGGAAGTATCATTATGGCCTTTTTACAGCTGGGGGAATTGAGACCCAGAATGATTAAGTGATTTGCCCACAGTCCCATGAGAAATCTGGGCAAGTCCTGAGTAGAACTATACATTACTAATTTGCAGGCCTGTACTTTAGCTACAGGACCATGTTGCCTCCTCAAATATCCTATCCATCCTTCAGGAATTAATGAACTAACTGTGTAAGCTTGAATTATTTCATTCACTGCCTTGAAGAAGGAAAGGTGAATGAATCATGCAAAGAAGAACAGCCATTGCTTAGTGAACATAGCTAAGGTAGGATATAACACAGCTCAGCTAAATCCTGGAAGATGACCTTATTGGGCATAAACCTGGTGTCAGCCATACACCATACAATGCCTTTACAAAGAAGTCGCTATGCAGTAACAATTTACTCTCATGGCTAATGCAGTCAGTAAGCATTCAACAATCATGGTGATAAATGAACTCATGTAGCAAAGCAATAATGCCTGGTGCCAAGTCTTCTTTGAAGCAGATGGCAATACAATGAAAATTAGCCCCTGATTATAATGGCAGGCCTCCAGCAGCAAAGTAGGTAATCTGCATTGGTGTGTGTCAGTGGGATGTCAATGTGTGAAAACAGATACTGGGGTCTCACTACAGACAATTAATGTCTTATGTTAAAAGTCACACTGTGTATTCACTTGAGATGCAGAGATGATTCACAATGGGTGTCATGCTGTCTGGAGCAATTCATGACTAAGAGAGCCAATCTCAGGGTAGACTGTCAAAAGCGAGACAGACACCCCAAACAGGTGGTATGTTCTATAATTAAAGCCAATAGCAAATGGGAATGCCTAGGTCACTGCAACAGCCTTATCATGGAGTCACAGACAGTCCCCTTAGATTCTACCTTATGACCCAAGCAAGGTGCCAAAT
Organism: Podocnemis expansa; assembly: GCA_007922195.1. Taxonomy (NCBI): domain Eukaryota; kingdom Metazoa; phylum Chordata; order Testudines; family Podocnemididae; genus Podocnemis; species Podocnemis expansa. The sequence goes on from ML682135.1 coordinate 1,665,286, forward strand.
GGTCACATACACCAAAAATCACAAAATATTCAGGTTGTTCCCAGTCCCAAGAGACCAGACACTTACACCTTAGATCTCACACCAAAGACAATAGCTGTATCTAATCCTATAATAAACTAACTAAAGGTTTCTTAACAAGAAAAAAGAAATTAGAGCATTATTTACAAATAAGTTTCAGCCTGTGATTCGAAAGCTGACATATTTAGTAAACTGTTGGCACTGACTGTCTTTTTAGGGCCTGCCAGGGTTAACCCTGGAGATCTCTGCTTTTTCTTTCTTCACTCCCGCCCTTGTGAGAGTTCAAAAAGCAAAGAGATGAAAAAATCTTCATGTTAGCAATTTTTACTTCCCTCTCTGGCCATTTGAACCAATGACATGAAGTCTTCAATGAGTACTTCTCCAGTGGTGGATGGGATGATTAACAAAGGTTTTCTCATACAACAGCCCACTTACTTTTGCTAGCCCTTGTGAATGAGTGTGTGAGCCACTCTTCCCACCTGAGTTGCCAAGTTCTGAGCAGGTGTGATATTGTATGATTAAAATATGGCCTGTTGACCTGCTGTGACTCTGTCAACCTGGGTAGCCGCCTGACAATGCCAACATCAGGGCAGAGTGCAAAATGAGTTTGCATGACTGGAGCTCTGCAATAGATGGGTATAGACTGTTCAG
>ML682135.1:1666354-1690976 GCA_007922195.1 Podocnemis expansa
GGCCACATCTGGAATACTGTGTCCAGTTTTGGGCTCCCCACTGCAAAAAGGACATGGACAAATTAGAGAGAGTCCAGAGGAGGGCAACCAAAATGATCAAAGGGCTGGAGCACAAGCCCTATGAAGAAAGACTGAAGGAACTAGGCTTATTTAGCCTGCAGAAGAGAAGACTGAGGGGGGATTTGATAACAACCTTCAACTACTTGAAGGGTTGCTCCAAGGAGGATGGAGCTCGACTGTTCTCGGTAGTAACAGAGGGCAGAACGAGAAGCAATGGTTTCAAGTTACAGCTGGGGTGGTCCAGGCTGGATATTAGGAAAAACTTCCGTACTAGGCGAGTGGTGAAGCATTGGAATAAGCTGCCTAGGGAGGTGGTGGAATCTCCATCTCTGGAGGTGTTCAAGTCCCAGCTGGACAAAACACTGACTGGGATGATCTAGTGGGAGTGGTCCTGCTTTTTTTTGGCAGGGGGTTGGACTAGATGACCTCATGGGGTCCCTTCCAACCCTATAATTCTATGATTCTATGAGAGCAAATTGTCTCAGTACTGATGGGTAACACTGAAGTCAGGCTTCCCAATCAGCAAATGAAGAATGTTTCTGATCCACCACACTGGTTATCAAGAAGCTAAAACAAAAATATACTCAGCCCCCTTTATTGCATTTCAGCCTCTGGCTCCCAATCAGATACTGGGTTTAGTAAAGAGATAAGTTACTTAAATCTCTACTCTTTTTACCAAAATGGTTCTTCTGACGCCAAAGGGTCAGCCACATCACCAGATGTATATACCTTTGGGTCTGTCCCAAATTACCACTCTGCCAGTCAAACTAAAACTAAAGGTTTATTATACAAGGAAAGAAAGAGACTATGAGAGAACTGTCAAGGCTGTGTCTACACGTTGCTTTTAAATCGAAACAATGACTGTCGTTTCAATTTTTTAAAAAGTCACATCCAGATGACGTTTCCTTATTTTGAAATAAGGAGCCCACTTATTTCAAAATAAGGAAAGTCATTTTGATATAATAAAACTTAATTATCTATCGAAATGATGGTTATTTCAAAATTGTGGTTTTGAAATAACCCGTCTGGCTCTGTTATATCAATATGTCCCACATATCGATATAACAATTGACCTACATCCTAGGGTGCATGGCACCCTAGGAGGAAGCCCCCCCCCCGCACCCCGGCCGGGGGGGCCCACCACCCCCGGGCCCGGGGGGGGGAGGGGGGGGGGAGGGGGGGCACAGCGGGAGGGGGTAGTGGTGGTGGTGGTGTGGGAGTGGTGGCGGTGGGCAGCTGCAGCCCTGGTGGGGTGGCTGGTGCGGGACTGGCTCCCCTTGCCACCCACTCTTGGTGGCTGCAGCCCCAGCGGGCAGCAGGGTGAGCTGGTCAGGCACCCGCCGCCCCACCGGGGCTGCAGCTGCCCAGACCAGGTGCCAGTTGAGCATCTGCCACCAGGTCCAGCAGCAATAGAGGCCACCACTTGCCAGCCACCTGGGCAGGGCTTGCAGGGCTCCCTGCACTCCTGCTGCTCCCGGGAGCTGTCAGGTCGCCCTTGTCCCCCAAGCAGACGCGAGCTGCCCTGACCCCTGGCTGCCTGCCTGCAAGCAGCCAGGGCGATGTAGGGTGGCGCATCCCTGGCAGCTTGCAAGTGGCCAGGGTGGGTGTGGGCTCCCCCAGCACCTGATAGGCTCCCCAAGCTGGTCAATTTCACAGGCATGAAATTGGACTTGCTATTTTAATTTGGCCTTTTTCCTTAATTTGATTTAAGTTAAATCGAATTAAGGATTTTATTTCAAATTTGCTTATTTCAAAATTAACTTATTTTGAAATAAGCATTTAGGTGTGGACATAGCCAAGGGGGTTAAAGCAGTTAGATACATATAGGTTGTTAAGAGGATACATCAAGTTTCCAGTAGAATTTGTGTAGTTCCCCTGGTGTACATCTAGTACTTGGATGGGTTTCAGTCCTTTGTTTCATGGTTTCAGTTGTAGAGGAAGAGCTCCAGAGGCATGTGTTGGCTGACGGCTATATACAGTAAAAGAGAAGATGGAAGTCGGGCTGCCTTTATGCTCCTTGGTCTTTTCCATTCTATTTGTGGAATTTTACAGAAATAATTGGTGTTCAGAGTCACATGGACAAGTCCTGGGCCCACTGTATCTGTGAGTTTCCTTAATCAGCCATTAAGCAGACAACTGCTGTACCCACCATGTCCGGGGTGTCTTCCAGAAACACACTACAAGTTGAAATACAGATATATCAAACATAGTCAGAACTTCTAATACAAACATGACACATGCACATAAAAATAAAATAATTCTCAGCAAATTATAACCTTACTATCAGTACCTAACATAGCGCATCTCATATGGATTATAGTAATTTTTACATATTGATATTAAATAACATCATAAATGGTCCCCCTAATTCAGATAGTGTCAAATTTGCTGCCATTTTGATATAATTGCAACAAATCTTATACAAAGGATGCCATGTGTGTGGCAGATGGGAGAGAAGAAGACAGGCCCTTGGTGACGGAAGGTCAGGTTAGGGACTGCTTAAAGAAGCTGGATGTGCACAAGTCCATGGGGCTGGACAAACTGCATCCAAGAGTGCTAAGGGAATTGACCGATGAGATAGCAGCACCACTGGCCGTTATCCTTCAAAACTCACGGAGAACGGGTGAGGTGCCAGAGGATTGGAAAAAAGTAAATGTAGTGCCTATTTTCAAGAAAGGGAAAAAGGAGGATCCGGGGAATTATAGACCAGTCAGCCTCACCTCAATCCCTGGAAAAATTATGGAGCAGATTCTCAAAGAATCCATCCTCAAACACTTAGAGGAAAATAAAGTGATCAGGAACAGTCAGCATGGATTTACCAAGGGTAAATCACGCCTGACCAATCTCATCTCCTTCTATGATCAGATGACTGGTTTTCTGGATACAGGAAGAACCGTTGATGTGATATACCTTGATTTTAACAAGGCTTTTGATACAGTTTCCCACAGCATTCTCATTGGCAAATTAAGGAAGTATGGGTTGGATAGGTGGACTATAAGGTGGATAGAAAACTGGCTAGATCAATGGTTTCAGCGTGTAGTAATCAATGGTTCCATGTCTAGCTGGCAGCCAGTCACGAGTGGTGTGCCCCAGGGGTCGGTCCTGGGGCTGGTTCTGTTCAACATTTTCATCAATGATTTCGATGATGGAATAGACTGCACTCTCAGGAAGTTTGTGGATGACACCAAGCTGGGGGGACCAGTAGACACGTTGGAGGGCAAGGACAGGATTCAGGGAGACCTAGATAAATTGGAACAGTGGGCCAATAGAAATCTTATGAGCTTCAACAAGGAGAAGTGTAAAATCCTGCACGTGGGACGAAAAAACCCCATGCACCGCTACAGGCTGGGAAACATTCAGCTAAGTAGCAGCAGTGTAGAAAAGGACCTGGGGGTCATGGTGGATGGGAAGCTAGATATGAGTCAGCAGTGTGCTCTTGCTGCCAAAAAGGCCAATGGCATACTGGGCTGCATCAAAAGAAGTATTACCAGCAGATCAAGGGATGTGATCATTCCCCTCTATTCTGCACTGGTGAGGCCACATCTAGAATACTGTGTTCAGTTTTGGGCTCCCTACTACAAAAAGGACAGGGACATGCTAGAGAGAGTTCAGAGGAAGGCAACCAAAATGATTAAAGGGCTGGAGCACAAGCCCTATGAGGAAAGACTGAAAGCATTAGGCTTATTTAGCCTGCAGAAGAGAAGATTGAGGGGGGATTTGATAGCAACCGTCAACTACTTGCAGGGATGCTCTAAGGAAGATGGAGCTTGACTGTTCTTGGTAATAACAGAGGACAGAATGAGGAGCAGTGGTCTCAAGTTGCGGTTAGGGAGGTTGAGGCTGGATATTAGAAAAAATTTTTTTACTAGGAGAGTGGTGAAGCCTTGGAATGAGCTCCCAAGGGAGGTGGTGGAGTCTCCATCTTTGGAGGGGTTTAAGGCCCAGCTGGACAAAACCATGACTGGGATGGTTTAATGGGAGTGGTCCTGCCTCTGGCAGGGGGTTGGACTAGATGACCTATGAGGTCCCTTCCAACCCTATGATTCTATGATTCTATGTAATGTATCAAAGGAAAAGTTACAATCTATGAAATACGCTTATATGATTATCCTGTTTATATGCATATATCATCTTCGTATCTGAAGTTATGAGTATTAACTCTCTGCATTTCAAATGTGTTTGCTCCTGGTATAACAGCTACAACATAAGTTCCGAAGAAGTCTAGCCAGCCCCTTGTGAATGGACTACTCAAGTTGATGGCTCATCAAACAACACTTAGCTCTCACAACAGGCCAAAGAATGGGGGTTCCCAACCTTTTCAAGGGCAAGGCCCCTTTCCCAGTGTCCAGAATTTTTTTACAGCCCCTGTCCTGGCCACAGCTGGGATCCAAGTGCTGAGTTGAAGGGAAGGGTCTCCCTTTGACTCAGTGTTATCCCTGTTACTGGTGTGGTCTTAACAGATTGGCTTCCTGATCAACTGAGCGGGTCTTCACAGATCAGATCAGTTAGTCAGGAAAGTTGCTTTGATGGTGGCGATTCTGCCACTTTCAGTGAAGTCTAGCCCTTTCTAACACTGCTATGTAAGGGAGTTCTCCAGGAGTTCAGCCAAGCTGCTCTAGCAGGCTCAGAGGCAGGGGGAGACATTGCCTCCCCAACTGGCTGCTCTCTGCCTCTCTGTTGAGGCAGGAGTAGGAACTGGCCCAGACTCAGGGCTGCGCTATCAGTGGCGCTGAGTCCCAGCTGTGACCTGTTTCTGCCTTAGTAGAGAGGCAGAAAATGGCCACAGCCACTGGCAGGGTCTGGCCCAGCTGAGGATCCAAAGCTGTCATTGCCACTGGCGGGATCTGGCCTTGGCCCCAGCAGCAGAAACTGGGTTGGGTCAGGGCAGGGGAGCTGGATTTTGGAGATGCCTTCCCCAGAGCAAACTCCAAAATCTGGCCATGTGCTTTAGTACCAAAGTGTAGGTCGATAGCTAAAAATAGTAGAGGCTTTTGGGAGAACGGAGGGGAGAGTTCTGAGTTCCAAGATTAGGATTCTCATCCAAGTGCCTTGGTCGTCCAAGAAATATTGAACTGGTAGTTATGTCTGCTGTCTGAGCCCTTTTCAATCCATAGTGGGGTTAAAATATAATTTGGCAGGCCCCAGAGCTCCCTTAACTTGACAGATCCCCCTCACACCAGTGCGGGACCCCCTTGTGCCATGTCCTCCTCAGCCCCCAGCCAGACCCCTTCTTCCCACCCCAGGAGACCTTGAGATAAAAGGCACCGTAACAGACCAAAGTATGAACAGTCCTGAGTCTATAACTTCAGTGACACATACCCTATTTTTGCTTCCTAACTTTCACCAAAACTTTTGACCTGAAATTTCTTTGTTATGCTGATAGCGCTGATTTGTTACTGGAAAATATGTGTTTGGCATGGGGTAAATTTGCACAGCACTTTACAAATACAGATAAAACACTGTTGCCTGCCCAGAAGAATTCACAATCTAAATAAGACAGACACATAGAAGATATAGCACAAGTTTAACACAGGAGAGGTGAAGGGATTGTTAATGAAGAGGGGAAACAAAGGGAAAAAATAGCTAGATAAGGTGGGAGGACAAAGAGGGCTCTGGCAGATGAAGAAAGAAAGAGCATCCCTGGTTTGCAAGGCAGCATGACAATGAAGAAAATGAGAGAAGAAACAGAGCAGAAATGTGGGTGGTGGGAGATTATCGAAACCTTATAGGTGAAGATGTGGTGCTTGAATCTCATATACTGTTTATACATCTTGCTTCCTTTTTGTCTTTTGCACAGCTGAAAGAAGAAGTCTAGTTGGCTACATCTACACTTAGAACCTTAGTTCAAATTAACTGAATTTGAGCTAATCAGGTTGAACTAATAATGATTAGTTCGAATTCAGTCAGTTCAAACTAACATTGCCACACTAGGAAAACCAATTCAAACTAGCATGTCCATGGACAGGACTTGCTAGTTCGAATGGGAAGAGGTGCACCATGGAAGGTGTAGCAACACGGCCCCTTAGAAGGGCCATGCCACCGCCCCATCCCCTGCTGGGCTCCAGCCCTCTGAGACCTGCACAGGGAAAAGCATCCCCTGTCCAGATATTTCGAAATAAGCTGTTGTTTCGAAACAAGTTGTTTCGACACAACTTGTTTCGAAATAACCCTGTGCGTGTGAACACAGCCATAGAGTCCATCCTCTTGCCATTTATTAAAAACAGAAATAACAATAAAATTTCCTGTCTTTCTCTCCTCGCCCACATCATAGCCCTTCAGAACTGACATTTGCAATCATAATTGCAAACCTCCTGACTTTGTTTCATGTCATTTAATGTCTGTATTTATAATGCTAGTGCTCAATTATCATTTCATATCATTTCACATTATTTCAATCATTTCTCTTCTTTAATGTTTTGGGGCTTGGTACGGTAGTGTTCTGTTTTGGGCTGTTAGTGTACAGCAAGAAAGTGTACTTCAAAATAAAGTTTAATTGCTAACTAACAAAACAACCTGATCCCATATCGGCAGGTATTAAAACCGTCAACTGTAATTTAGCCACTTATTAAGAAAATCAGGGAGCTGTCATCCAACAGAGTGGCTAGATCTGGCAGAAGGTCAGCTTATAATTAGAATAGTCAATCCCTAACAAACTAATTTAGATTAAATCTCAGGAAAAACTTCCTAACTGTAAGAACAGTAGAACAATGAAAGACTGCCTCTGGAAGCTGTAGAAGCTCCTTTGCTGGAGATTTTCAACAGGAGAATGGATACCATCTGTCTTGGATGGTTCAGCCCAGCGGTTCGCAATCTTTTGCAGCTTGGCCAACATGCTTGGTGGCATGCGCAACCCTACAGGACACATCAGTACAGCCTCCTGGCCAAATCCATCCGCTGCCCTGGCTCTTCATGACACTTACTGCTGTGTGGTGACATAGTACTGTGTCCCAACGCAGTGGCTGAGAACCGCTGTTTTAGACAACAAATCCTGCCGTGTAGCAAAGGGTTAGATTTGATGACCCTTGCAAGTCCCTTCTAATTCTATGGGTTTATGATTCTAATACTATGTCAGGAAATGTGCAGGAACAAATCTGAAATTAACTCTGTCTGTGGAAGGTTACAGTAACTTCATCTAGGGTTAAAAACTGAGCATATAGAGAAGGAACAATCCCTGACTAGCCAGAGAAGAAATTAATATGGCAGTGAAGGATCATTATTAATCTATTACATATGATGTCCCATACATGCGCTAACAGTCCAGAAAAAGACGGAGGGCCTGATTCTCTGCCCTGCACTTTGAGCCTTTATTTACACGAGTGCAAGGTGAGTGTAAAAGATGGTCATTTAGATTTGGTGGCTTATTACCCTGTTTCTACTGATGTAGAGAACTATGCAAAGTGCAGGGAAATTGTGAGTCATGCCCAAAGTTCAGAGCCTGCAGATATTTACTACTGATATAGGGCTTATGACTGGACATAGTGGCATGGGATTTAATGATACTACCATATGCCTGGTAATACTATGCCCAGTGGTACTATATTGTGTCTGGAGGATCCAGCACTCAATTAAGCCATGGCCTGATCAGTGATCACAAACAAAGGAAGGTGAGGGACAAATTTAGGACACATGTGTCAGAAATAAGACAATGAATAGGTGAAGGAGAGAAAGAGAGACAGAGAGTGATCTTTCTATGTTCACTTATCTGCAAGGAGCTCAGGTAATGTTTGATGCTTTCAGTGAGCAAAGCTAATACAATAGGAGGGAGAGGATGACTCAGAGTGGATTACTGCCTGGAATGGCTCCCGATCTCTTTTGACTGAGAGTTGTTCTCGTCTGCTGACTATATCCATAGACTCTGTGGTTCTCAGTCCGATTTGTAAATGGGCGGGTGTCCATTTGAAAATAAATCCATCACAGCTGGTATTACTGGCCTCTTTGTTGGCAGTCTCAGCAAGGAGGTGGGAGGCTGAGTTTCTCACTTACACTTGACATGATCCAAAATACAAAATCAGTCAAAGTATAAGGTCTTAGTAAAATTCATTAGCTTGCTGGCTCTGCCTGTGAAACTCTGTGTCTTACCTCCAACAATGGAAGACACCAGGAAAACAGCTATGGAATGGCTTGAAATTGGAGAATAACAGGCCATCTGCCATGATTTTATCATTTAAAATAATTGCAGCATTAACCCAGTTCTGTGCCTTCTGATAACTGTGCAAACAAATTTGACCAGAGTCTCATCAGCTGAGTGATTCTGCCATAACTGCCAAATTTACAAGACTGCACATAGGAAAAGGGCAATGGAACCACTTCAGAACCAAGATACTCAATCCACCTCTGCTCATGCTTCTTCTCTTTCCTCTTCTTTAATTCCTTCCCTCCACCAGTTGTCTGGATCCCTGTTCTCCCCTCCCATTTTCCTTCTTTCCAGCTGTGTCTGCTCTTTTTCATCACTGGCAGCTGGCTTTCTTCTTTCTCTCACTCCACCTCTTGCTCTTCACCTCCATTACAACAGTAACATTTTGCTGCTCACAAGCAGCAGCACCACCCTGTTTCCCAGAGGGCCCCAGGCCATTGTCCCCACTGTAGCCCATGGAGAATGGATGCAGCTGTAGCAAGCCTGGTGTGTTGCAGCAACCATGAGGTTGCAATAACACATTGGCCCCACATTTTTAAAGTCAGGCCCCCTCTTCCCTCTAATGTAACCGGTCAGTGCCATCCCAGAGTTGCAGTTGGGAAAAAGGGCTGAGACGAGAGCCAGAACTGCAGCTGGGGTAGGAAGCAGTTGTGGCTGTGGCTGGGCAGGAGCTGGGAGCCAGAGGCTGGGGATGAGCCTGGGACTGGAGTGGGACTAGGGATTGAGCAGGGCTGAGTGGAGTAAGAGAGGTGTAATAAATCCAATTGCATACTTAAAATGGGCCAAAATGTATTTTTTTCTTGCCTGAATTACACAACACTGGCTAAACTTGTTCAACTCAAATTTAAAAATACATAAATACACTTAAAAACCCTCCCTTTGGAATTCCCCTTTGGGCTAAGACTAAGCTAATAAAATTTAGCCTAAAGGATTTCATTTGAGAAGTGATAATCAGCTGTTGAAACTAGAGCTGGGAAAATAACTATTTTTTTTCTTTTGGGTTTGGTGGCTAAAATTTTTTTTAAAAAAATCATATTGGTGAAATGAAAAAGTCACAAAACAGAAAGGTATTTTTCCTCTGTGTTTGGCCCTGGTGGGACCACAGCTGGAATGCTGTATCCATTTCCAATGTCCACAATTCGAGAAAGACCTTGAAAAAACCGGAGACTGTTCAGAAAAGAGCCATGAAAATGATGGGAAAACATAGTGAATGTCTCCAGGATCAAAATCTGTTTGGTTTATCAAAGAGAAGATTAAGAGGTGACTACTTGATTACAGTGTGTGAAGCACCCACATGGGACACCTGAAAGTTAACAGTGCAGGGCTCTTCAGTTTAGAAGAGCAAGATGTAATACAATCCAATGGCTAGAAATTGATGCTAGACTAATTCAGACTTGAAATAAATCATACATTTTTAAAAAGTGAAGGTAAATAACCACTAGAATTACTTACCTAGGGTTGTGGCACATTCTCCATCCCTAGAGATTTTTAAAACAAGCTTGGGCCTTTTTCTAAATAGTAGCTCTAAGTTCAAATGGGAATTAATTCAGGAAATCCTAGGATGTATGGTTATATAAGAGTTCAGTCTAAATGTCAGTGGGTCTGTTCTGGCTTTATACTCTATGAATCAGCTCAGGACTGGCTCCATTGACCCACACAGGCTCACCCCTCAAGCCCTGCTGTGTATTGAACTAGTGTGCCAAAGTCCAGGTCCCTGTGCAGAGCAGGATGGCACCGTAAGAAGATCCTTTCTGTTCATGGCAAGAAGGGGAGGGTTGCTGATGCTGATTCACCGTATGCTGATGTTTGATATAATGAATTGAATTGTTAAAAATGGATGGGTTTGGCCCACTCTGGAAAACAAGAGGCATGCCTCCCCCAAGTCACAGACCACTGCTTCCATTTGGACCATGGCAGAATCAAGTATTTTTCCACATTCACCGTCTCCATCCACCTCCTCTCAAACCTTCTCGTAGCCACTCCCCCAGGCCTCTGGAGAGATCAGAGAGTATTTTTCCATTTCAGCATCCTCCAGCTACCTAGCAGTATTTTCCACACTACACCCTTTGGAGTCACTGAGTTTATGCAGAGAAATGCAGAGCAAATAAACTTTCTGAACTCGGCCCCTTTGCTCTTTGGTTCTTTTCTTTCTTTGCCTTTAACATTTTTAAAGTTCACCTAATTGCTAGTGAAAGGCATTGGATTGACAACACCTGGAGCCAGATGACCTCTGCTTATGCTTAGTGCAGGTACTGTCAATAAGGCAGAGGCAGTGCAAACCTTGCCTGCAGATACTTCAGCCCTTGCTTATGAGTCTCATTTCTAACCTCAAAGGATGCTGGGATTTTCTCTCCCATTTCCTCCTTGTCTCCTCACAGTTTCTTCCCCCCATACACACACGGTCAATGGCTGAGATTCAGCTCATAGGGGATTCTGTCTCCACTGTTCATTTCTGTCCTTTCCACTGAGGCTGCCAACCCTCCAACACCCTGGCCTGCAACACAGGACATTGAAAAGGCTATTCTTTTTCTTTCAATTCACCTCCCATTTCACTGCCTAGAAGTTTCTCATTGACCATGGGGAAAAAAAAATAGCCTGAAACATACATCACGTCTGGGCTTCACTATGGGTATGTCCACACAAGGTTTTTATTTTGAAACAACACTGGTTGTTTCGAAATAAAAACCTGCATGTCCACACGATGTTCCCTTGTTTAGAAACAATGGGCTCCGTCGTTTCAAAACAAGAGCTGTCGTTTCGAAACAGCTTAAACCCAATTCATTTCAAAATGGCTGTTATTTCCAAATGGTTATTTTGAAATAAAGCCGTTTGGACATGTTGTTTCAAAACAACACCATTGTTTCGAAACAACTGTTTCGAAACGACATGTCCGAACGGCCTTATTTCGAAATAACCATTTTGAAATAACAGCTGTTTCAAAAGCAGGCTTCCCCTTAATTTGAATTAACATTTTCTTAATTCGAGTTAACTTATTTTGAAATAAGGACTTTATTTCAAAATAACTCATTTCAAAATAACTTATTTCAAAATAACAATTTATGTGTGGACATAGCCTATAAGTTCAGAAAACAACACACCTTCTTATTACAGTGAATTTCTATGTAAATATTCTTTCCCTTTTACTGGCTTCAGTGTCACTGTTGTAGGATGGGTGTGGAGGTGAAACTCAGACACCTTGGTTTTCTTTGTACAGCAGATTTATGACAGGAATACCTAAAGGCCATGACTCCAGCAATGACTTTATATATCAGGAGAGTCCATCACTGCCCCACAGAGCACATGGGCTGAGCAAACCAAAGGGATGGAAGGAGAAACAGGAGCACAGAAAGGGGTATTGACTTGCCTCAAGGCACACAGAATGCCAGCTGTAGAGAGGAGAATAAAGCTCCTACTTCTGAAAACCCATTCAAATGTCTGAGCCACTAGACCACACTGTCTCTGCTATGTAGGGCCAACTGTCTGGCCCCAGTCCATCTCCTTTGTGCAACAAAGGCAATAGACAGCTGGCTTAAAGGTATTCCTATACCTTTGCACATCACCATGCAGTCTTAGGCCAGCAGTATAACATCGTCTAAGGGGTTGACTATGGGTACAAGTTCTTTTCAAGAGACTGGGAGGCAGAGAGAGGAGGTGCCACACTTGGGAGGTTTCTGATGGGGGGGAAGTCACCAAAATGTTCCACTCTTAGAAGTGCTTGCTGTTCATGCAAACCTAGGGTTACCAGATACCAAAGCATGGATAGGAGGACAGAGAAGTATGAAAAGGAGGACATTGAAGGACACGGAGAAAATGTAGTATCAATATAACTGTTATTACCATATTGTCATGGAAAATGGGTAATGATTAATGAATGCAGCATTAAAACTGTGCAATTTCATGTATTTTTAAAATTATTTTAAAATTTAAGAAATTACCAAAATGTTAAAAAACTAAATTTGCAAATATAAACTCGAAAAGCACCTAAAAAGGGGGGGGGGGGGAGGTTATTCACCTCTCATTTTTCATTTTCTACAGCGGCCCATTTTACAATTTAAAACAAAATTGTCCTAAATTATTTCTAGCCAGTTCAGATGTGTCCCTTTATTTGTTTATTTAATTGAACTTTGTTAGCAATTTTATTTATGATGTCCTTTATTTTCCTTCATTTTATTACTGTCTCTATTTTTTTTTTCCCAATTTAGCCCTTGCATAGGAAGCAACAAGCCAAAAATTTGAAGTGCTTAATACAGCTCTCAAACCCACAAGCTTGAAGTTAAGAAGAACTATCACAACCCACTGAGCTGTTAAAAAGCATGGCTCAGCTAAAGCCACAGGCAGGGGAGTCCCACCTTCTTAGTCAGGAGTGGTTTGTGCTGAGCTGTGATTGGGCCATGTGTGCACGTACCCACCTCCGAGTAGTTCACCATTCCCATACCCAGCCACTGGGGGAAGGTCCCTCTGCTGGGCTCAGGAAATTGGCTGTGATAGGGCTTTTTTTTAACATTCTGCTCATCGGAAGGAAAAAGCCAGACAAAATCACCTATTTTTAGAATGCCTGGAGGATGGAGGACATGAAGGTAAAAAGGAGGGCATGTCCTCCTTTGGCGAATGTCTGGTAACCCTATGCTAACCAGCCTCCTATTGTCTTTGCAAATCTTCTGGAAAACTGTAGCCCACCTAGTACTGAAAGCACTTCTGATCTCCAGCATGCATCCCCCACATAACTTGCATCCCTACTGCAACCTACCCAATTCCCTGGCGTATCTTCAATATGTACAATCAACTGCTGGAAAACTTCCCCATTCCTCTCATCTCCATTTCCATTTTCCAACTAACCAAACTATTAGTCATGACATAGCATAATGGAGAGAAGTAGAGGAAGAAAATGAACAGAAGGAGTGGAGATTAGGTTAGGGCACTCTTGGATGAAAGTAAAGTTGTTGTGAGAAGGCCAGAAATTCAGAGGTAAGTTGTGCAAAATTTTTAGGAGACTTTTTTTTTGACTGAAAAAATGGGCTGACCAAACCATTTCACAAATTCACATTGACTCTGTCAGAAAAGAAAAATATTTCAGAAGTGTAAAACAGTTCAACAGTCCCAGGGTGAACCATTTTGATGTTTTTGGCTAGATTCACAAGAGGATTGAGATGCTGTTCACGCTAAGGTCCACCCTCATTCACAAGACGTAATCAACCCAGGTTGGGGAGACCCAGCTTTGAGTTCCTACTTTAGAGAAGTGACCTGAATTCAGGCTTCCACCTACTAACTCAGTGCCTTAGTGCCCAGGCTACAGGGTAGTCTGGTTTTGGCCTCTCTGGCTTTCCTTTTGAAGCTGCTCTACTTTGTATGAGATACATGCAGAATCACCGGACAACAGAAAGACTATGTAACCCATTGGTTATTACACTCAGGCTATGTCTACACTTGAAAAGGTAATTTGACTTTGTTAAGTAACATTAGTTAGTTCAACTTTAAGTCACGCTTATTAATTTGAATTAGAGAGTCTACATTAGACTTGTAAGTCCAGTTAAAGCAGGCTTTATTAATTCAATTTAGAGAGTCTAAACTAGACTCTTAAGTTGACTTGGGGGGTTAGCGTGAGCTAGGAGGGGTGCACTGTGGGAAGTGTGCCAATGTGGCACTGCAGAATGTTCCCCCTTCCCTAGCTGCTCCTTTAAAAGAGGAAGTGACCTCAGCACCTTTCCCATTGTGCCTGGCAACATGGAGGCTGAGCAGGTCATGGACCAGACTCTTCTGAACTTTGCCAGGCAGCTGCCCGACACCAGCCAGCTACTGGGAAGGCATCTTCTGCTGTGGAGCAGGCTTCCCTAGCGCTTTCACCGTGCTGACACAGATGGCAGCCTGCACCCTGCCTTGCAAGCTGCTGCACTCAGAATGGTGCATTCCATGCCTCGTCGCCTCTGGGCATGCGAGTCCAGCAGTGACTGGTGGGAGTGGATCATTCTCAGCATCTGGGGAAACAACCTGTGGCTGCAGAACTTTAGGATAAGCAAGCAGACCTTCCTCAAGCTGGTCCAAGAGCTCACCCCAATTCTGAAGCATATGGACACCTGTATTCAAGCCAATCTGGCCATGGACAAGTGAGTGGCTGTTGCCATCTCAAAGTTGGCAACCTCGGGCTCCTACCACTCCATGGCCCAGCAGTTTGGCATTGGGAAGACCACTGTGAGGATCGCCCTCATGCAGGTGTGCCAGGGAATCAACTGGGTCCTGCTAGCCTGCCTTATCACCCCAGGCAACCTGAATGAACTCCTTGACAGCCTTGCCGGACTCAGTGTTCCCAACTGTGGGGGCATCATGGACGTCACACACATCCCCATCCAAGCTCCAGCCCACTGGGCTGCAGACTATGTCAACCAAAAGAGATACTACTCTGTGGTCCTGCAGGCCCTCGTGGACCACCACGGGATCTTCCCAACGTCTATGTGGGATGGCCAGGGAAGGCACACGATGCCTACATCCTGCACAACTCTGCCCTGTACAGGCGAATGCAGATGGGTACCTTCTTTCCTGAGTATGTCATCACCCTCAGTGATGTGCAGGTGCCAGTCCTGATCCTGAGGGATGCCACCTATTCCTTGATGCCCTGGCTCATAAAGCCATACATGGGCCACATTGACACCAGCAGGGACCTCTTCAATCAGAGGCTCCACCACTGCCACACAGTTGTCTAGCATGCCTTTGGCTGTCCCACCTACAGCTTGGCAAGTGCAACATCCTGCAGGTCATCAGTGCATGCTGTTGCCTGCACAACCACTGTGAGCTGTGGAGTGGGGGGTTAGGGCCCCCTGCCTGGGAGGCCAAGGCCAAGTCGGTCGCTGGCAACTACGAGCAGCTGGACAACACCCTGCCCTGAACACAGTGGGCCCAGCAGCGAGCACTGCTCATCCAGGACGCACTGAAGGCCCACTTTGTCAGCGAGGAGCCCTGAGGGGCGGGCCTGCTGCCAGGACCCATCACCGTAACCGTTACTTCACCTCCAGCGCCCGTCCATGCCTGCCTCCTTCCAATCCCCACCCACCCATCTCCATACCCACACCAAGAAAAAGCACAAGACATTGTATTGCTGGCTACAGTGTTTTTATTTACAGGGGGAACTGAACTGGGGGGTGGGAGCTGGGGGGTAATGGGGTGGGAGCTGCAGGGGTTAGGCGCTTTGGGGGAGTGGGGGTTTGAGGTGGAGCTGTGGGGTTGGGTGCTTTAGGGTGAGGAGATCGACAGGGGAGGAGAGTCAGGGTGCGGGGCCAGGGCTAGCGGCCACAGGCAGGTAGGTCCTGGGCCTACATGTCTGCCCCATGTCCTGAGTTGTTGCCGAGGATGGCGGCTGCTTGAGTGCAGGGCAGGGAGCTGCAGGAATAGGGGCTCCTCCTGGCTCTCCAGGGACTGTGTCTGCCTCTCCAGGAAGTCTATCAGCCTCTCGAGAAGCCTATGCTTGGCCCTCTGCAGCCCCTGCTCAACCCACCAGTGGGCAGCCCCCTGCTCGTGCCATGCCACTATCCATGCTTCTGTCTGCTCGGTGATGCAAATCAGCTCCTCGAATTGCTGATCCTGGAAGCATGGTGCCCTCTTCCTCCTTGTGATTGGAGCTGGTGGTGCCCTGCAGGTGCTGCCAGGCAAGGGCACAGGGGCTACTGGGGAGAAGCAGAGCATGAAGTGCCTCTCATTAGCTAGTGTGGTGTGCAGCCTGACAGCAGCCACTATCCCCTGGCCATCCCCCTGCTTCCCCGGCACCATCCTTTGGGCAGCACCGTAAATAGTCATTTCGGCGCCCGGGGTGCATTCCGCTTGGAATGTGCCCCTTACAATTGTTGTGTTTTGGACTACCTAGGGTCATTGGGGTTGTCGTCGTGATAAATAGGAGGGTTGTTTAGGCGCGAGGGAAAACTGTCTGTCCGGTTGCCTCTCTCTCAGTTCTCTTTCAATAAAGATTCCCTACACAACTCTGAATATGCTGCCTTTCCTTACTGGATTATAATTCCCCCCTAAAACTCTACACAATGATCAGTGCCTGGAGCGAGTGGCGCAGAATGCGCCCTTTGATAGAGTGGCTCAATTGAGCCACGCAGGGCGCTGAGGGCAAAGCCCCGTTCGTCCTGCCATAGTTACAGCCCTGCCTTTGGGGCAGGGACCACTTGCCATGCACTGCCGTGCTGTGCTGCCCAGGTTGGCTGCAGTGCCCATGGTGGCTGCCTGGCCTTGGTGCTCCCACCTACATTCCTCCTAGCCCATGTCCTGACATGCCACCGCACCGCTCAGCGAGGGCAGGCTCAAGGAGCTTTGGTACCCCAAGTCGACTTTTGATTTTGCGCCCCCCACTCCGCGTGGGAGGTTGGCAGTGGGTGGAGCAGGCTCACCCTGGTGCCAGGGAGGGGAACAGCCAGCTCAGGGGTGGAGCAGGCCAGCCTCTCTTGCCCCTCCCCTGGACCAGCTGTTCCTCCCTAGGGGCAGGGAGGGCTGGCTCACAAGTGGGACAAGAGAACAGAGCCCAACCCATGGCCAGCCTGCTCCGCCCTGGGGGCAGAGTAGCTGGGTCTGGAAGGGGCAGGAGCCCAAGGTCTGGCTTTTGGGCTGGCCTGCCCCCCCTTCCCCAGCACAGCACAGAGGCCACCCTTAAGCAAATGATGCCCCAAGCCAGGGCTCAGCTCTGGGTCCTCCCTGCCATATGGCCCCCAGTCCCTTTGCCCCCATTGGAGGACCCCCTCATCCCCTCCCCCCGGGACCATGCCCATCCCACATATATATATGCCTAGCCCTACCCGCAGGAAGAGAGGGAGGGAGAGAGCACTCTCCAGCAGGCGCTGCAGGTGTCGTGCATGATGTCCCCTCACCTGGGTCCTCCTCCTCGGCAGGGAGAACCTCCTCCTGCTCCTCCAAGGCTGGTCCCTCTGTTGGGGCAGGGATCAGCTCCCGGCTGGCCATTGACTTTGAGACTGCTGCTCCCTGGTTCCCCCCCAGCACCATATCCTCATCTAGAGAGCCCTTCTCCTGGTTGTCGTTGAGTGAGGAGGGCTTAGTG
Organism: Podocnemis expansa; assembly: GCA_007922195.1. NCBI lineage: Eukaryota > Metazoa > Chordata > Testudines > Podocnemididae > Podocnemis > Podocnemis expansa. The sequence goes on from ML682135.1 coordinate 1,683,586, forward strand.
GACTCGGTAGTGTTGGCTGGGAGGCTTCTGCTCTCCTGGCCCAGGAAGATATGCAACTGGTTGTAGTATTGGCAGCCACTGTTGCTGGGAGCTGCCCCTGCCTGGAGCCTCTCCTCTGGCACCTGTGGTAGGCCTGCCACAGCTCCTTAATTTTCACTCGGACCTGCTCAGTGTCTTGGGTATGGCCCTTGGCAGACAGGTCCCAGGAGATGGAGGCATACACCTCTTGGTTCTGGCGGCTGGCCTGCACCTAGGAGGTGACTGCCTTATCTCCCCAAATGGCCAGCAGGTCCAGGATTTCCTGGTGGCTCCAGGATGGGGCCAACCTGTGGCACTGGCTGCTCTGCTCTGCCATCTTCTCAGGCAGCAGATCTGGCCTGCTCTGGGGAGCACAGTGCTGTGGCATGAGTCCTGCCCTGTGGTTGGCCAGGGTGGGCTCTTCCTGAACTCTGGGAGTGGAGTCTGGTAGGGAGAAAGGTTTAAGAAAGGCCAGTTAATTTGAATTAATGCTACTCCCCAGCTACACTAGCTTAATTCAACTTAATAAAGTCGAATTAGCCAGTTAATTCAAAGAAAAAGTAGATGTTATTAAATCAAATAAACATTTTCTTAATTCAACTTAAGGAAAGGCTTAATTTGACTTAACAAACACCCAGTGTTTGTTAAGTGGGGAGCAGGTTAGGTTGAATTGAGCCCGCTTAATTCAACCTAAACTCTAAGTGTAGACAGACCCTCAGTTGCTAGCTGTGGATGTACCTGCTCCAGAGCAGGGACAGTGCCCTGTTAAGTCGTCTCAGCCTCTGGTTCTCCTTCCATGACTCTAGGCTTTGTGGTGAAGCAACATTTTTTTAACTTTTTCAATGTACTGAAAATTTAAAAAAAAAAATCCAGCTTTATTTTGAGCTGAACCAATTTTCTCCCCCAGTTTTTCAGAGGGGCTTGTGAATCAGCTATTCACCCAGCCCTCTACTCAGAAGAAAGCTGCCTCTCTATCACATGCAGTTTGAAGCACTAAGGATGGCCGTTCCTCTTGATAGGCTGAAAATATTGTAGGCTAAATCTAAAAGCCTTTTGGAATCCCATTTTTTGCTTTGTGGTTTCGAGTTACTCTTGTGATCAGTAGGAATGTCTAGACTGTCAAGAAATGTCTGAGGCTTCAGCTGCCTGGCACATGAATGTGGTTCTGCGGGTTGTGGAGTTAGCATACCAGTCTCTCAGCACCCAGAGTCAAAATTCAAGCTGCCCTCATTTGTCCCAACCCTAATTGCAAACTGGAAGAAGATTGCAGAGGCGATTCAAATACTTTACTGAAGGAAACAATCAATGTTGTGCTCAGCTCTGGCACAAGCTCAAGAAAAATTATAGCGGAGTTCAGCAAACTGTCCATTCATAAAGAAAACGTCAGGAAATGTCAGCGGTTTTGAGCCTGGGGAGGAATGAACGCAAAGACCTGCTAGTGCACTTGGTGACTCCCTGTCATGCCACAGCAGCTCTCACCACTGCCCTCTATAAACGCATGCATGGAGGCAATGTACCCAGTTCCTAGGGTCCCCAAATCAAGGCTGCATCACATTCCATGAGCACTGCACCACTTTCCCACCAAATGTAGACTGAGCATGCCCCCTCCTGTTTCTAGTAACCCCCATCAGAAGTGCACTCCCATGCATGAAAGCCAAAAGTCCCATGTAACCCTGTACTCCATTCCTATGTGTTTAGTTAAAGAACACATTCCCAAGATCCCAGCTCATGACCATGCGTCTCCATCTCCGTGGACCATGGCGGCTTATGTTGTTATTCTCATGAGACTCCCATGACCTTATACTGAGATAGCCTTGGTCCCCAGATCATGTGCTCCACCCTCATAAACTGCAGGAAGTAAAAAAGCAACACTTCTATTATTTCTTCCCTGACTCAGCAACTGTACTGTAGCAGGAAATATTCATTTATACAGAAAGCCCCATCAACATGCTCCATGCACCAGCACACACTGAAATTTCTTGTAAATCCATTATCGCAAGGTATGTCTCAGGCTGTGCTACTGGACCGGAGATCTTAGTCAATCAGATTATCCTGATTGTGCCTTTCAGATACGACCCTTCATAGCTGAGACGGCTGTTTTGGGATTCACTCTTCATGCTGCCAAGTTCCAAAGGGGCCGCCGTGTTAGTCTAGTTCAGCAAAACAAGCAAGGGGTCCTGTGGCACTTAAAGACTAACAAATATATTTATTGCACGAGCTTTTGTGGGAGAAAATCCCTGTGAATTCCCCTATCTTCAAAGCAGCTGACAAAGTAGGATTTTCTCCCACGAAAGCTCATGCAATAAATAAATGTGTTAGTCTTTAAGTGCCACAGAACTCCTTTCTTACTCTTCATTCCATTTCTTTCCCATGTTTCTGTATTCCTTCTATTTTGTCTCTCTCTTCTGGTCTTTTCTCTCTCTTCCCCCTACCATATCTCCTCTCTTCCTGCAAGTAGCTATTATAATTGGAAAACCAAAAAAGAGTGAGACAGAGATCCTGTTATTCTCACAAGCCACTGCAGACAGATAGCTCAAGCTGAAGCTGACCTCCCACACCTGAAGTCCCTTCTTCTCTTACCTCAGACCAAAGTCTAACCTACTAACTTGGGGGCTAATACCTAGCAGGGGATTCAGATTTCTGCTCTGCTGGAGGGGGCCTGTGTAACTTTGGCCAAGTCCCTGAGGTCCAGACCCCCAACAGTTTTTAGGCGTCTACCGGTAATTCCTTTTGATTTCCATCAACCAATGTGATTTAGTCACCTACGCGTTTCAGGATTGGGGCCTTAGTCTCCCTGAACCTCAGCTCACTAGCAGTAAAACAGGGATCATAGCACCGCCCTTCACAAGGGTTGTGAAGATAAATACAATGCTATCTGAGAAGGGTTCAGACAATATGATTGTGGCAGACTCAGATAGCTATCTCCAGGGCAGTAACTACAGCGGGGCCAACAGGGCAAAGCCCCAGGCGGTCCTAAGTGGCTCAACAGAGCCATGCTATTAAAGGGGCGGCTTTGTGGCGCCGGCTCTAAGTGCTGCTAATGGGAAGGGGCATGTTCCGATAGGAACGCGCCGGGGGCGGTAAAACACCATGTTATGGCTCTGGCTGTCTCTTTCTTTGTGGATTTTTGGGAAGGGCCTAATCCAGGTTTATGGAGGACAGTTAGTTTTAATTTTCATTAAGGAGCCACATAGTAACCTGGGTGGTACTCACTAGTTAACAGTGGAAAAGGAATCTTGAAGAGGTACCATTTGTATTGAGTCAAAGCCTGATTCTTTACTCATTTTTTTTTAAAGGCAAAATTCCCACTGGATTCAATGACATTTCTGCCTGAGAAAGAGCTCAGGAACACAGGACTGGAAGGGATTGCCTGGGTCCTTGAGTCCAGCCCCCTGCTATCATTGGCCCCATCAGAAACTCCTGTTCCTGGAAAGAACCACAAGATTTGGCCCATTTGGTTGTCGAAAGTCCTTTCATGGTGCAGCCTATTCCTAGGTCTGAGCTAAGGAGACCGTATCCCATTTCTGTCACAATAACACAGGGGCCAGATCTACAGCCACAAACACTTGTGAAATTTACCACACGTTGTAAGCAGGCTTATTCTTGAATGTGGTCACTCCTGCATGAAGTATTTAGCTTGCCCTCTCCATAAGTCTCAAGGGATACAAAACTCCTGTCGACTGCCTGCGTCCACATTAGCAGGTGCTAGGTCAACCCTTCCTGGTGGCCAGGAAGAAGATGATCTCATGAGGCCCCTTCCAACCCTATGATTCTATTCTATTCTAAGCCACTAACTCTGGGAGTGGACCTGGAAGCCAATTAGTTCAACTTAAGGGCTTTCCCCCACCTACATTGGCTTAAGTTGACTTAAAAGGTCAACTTAAGTGTTAAATTGACCTTAAGAGGTAGTGTTATTAAGTCAACTTAAGGAACAGCTTAAGCCAACTTAATAAAAGCCCAATGTGGCCACAGAAGTCTGTAGGCTCTAAGGCTCCAGTGTAGACGTACCCAAGGCACTGCTGTCCTCATTTGACAGATGGGGATGTCTAGGCAGCAGGCTGAGTCCTCCAGTCTCAAATGTGGCCACTGATTTTGAACGCTTCCCTTCCAAGCATGACAGAAGCATCTAAAAAGACTAGTGACTTTTATCTTGCTAAGTTCCAAAGGAGCAGCCATGTTATTCTAGTCCAGCAAAAAAACTAATAAGTCCTGTGGCACTTACAGACTAACAGATTTATTTTTTCACATGATGATGATGATGATGCAAAAATAAATCTGTTAGTCTGTAAGTGCCACAGGACTCCTTGGTGTTTTGGTTTTTTTTTTTTTTTTTTGGGTCACTTTTTATCCTCAGTGATTTTTCCATGCACACACAGCAAACCAGTGGCAGCGCTACAAATAGAACCCAGGTATCCTAATGGCCAAAGCCAGACTGGACCCACTGCATTGCATGCTGGAGTTGTACCAGCTGCACCATCTGCAGCCACCAGAAGACTGGTTTAGCTCCAGTGATACTGTACACACAAATATGTGCTGAGGAGTCTGGCTATTAATATAATTAGGGCTTTACCTGTACTGTGGAATTACATCATTTTGTTGTGCAAGTTCTCATGGTCTGCCACTGTTGTTGCCAGGTGATTGCGGCATAATTGCTGGATGTTTCAGGCAGAGTCTGGCATGCTCCAGCAGTTCTGTACTGTACTTGAGACACATGCCAGTGACAGGTACAGTACGAAGCTACTGTACCCTTGCAATGGGTATGTTTTAGATAGGGACTGGCTCTAAAAGTAAATTTGCATAGGGCCCACTTCTCCTCCCCCATGCACCAGTGTAACTCTGCTAGTGTAAGAGCAATGGGTTTTCATCAGTCGGACTATAAGCAGGACCTATAAGTTGTTAAATATAGCATACATTCCAAAGAAAAGGCCCCAAATTGCAGAAAAGAATATATTTGTGGTCCATTCTGATCCAGTACACATCCTGCATGCTTAAAAAAAAATAAAATAAAAATCAGATCCTGATTCTGATCTCATGCCCCAAAAGTCTTACAGCAGAGCTTGGCAACCTTTGCTAACCCCATGCCAGTCTGTCCACCTCGACTTTCCCCCATCGCTGGCGTCCCTTCCACTCAGAAAAGCTTCTGCCGGGAGCAAACTCGATGGCACCTCAGCTTACTGCTGCTGTCCGCCCCTTGTGTGTGCAGCAGCTGGGAGGGGAAGCTGAGGCATCGAGGGTAGGTTTTCTCAACCTACACTGCCAAGAGGCAGTGCTGCTCTCAGGGGCAGGGGACCATGCACCAGTATTCTCCCCAGGACTTGAAATTAAAGGGGGTGTAGGGAGAAGTGTGTGTGTGGGGGGGGTATTGGTGGTGCTCACTAAATTGTTATAACACTGTTACTAGCTGACAACTGGAGTGAGGGGTTGGGAAATTCGGGGGGGGGGTAAGGGAATGTAAGGGAGGTGTTAGGGAAATCTCTGCCATGCACCTTCCATGACCACCCCCAGCCCAAAGAGTGGTGCTGCTTTTGTCAGCGGGGGCGCTGTTAGCAGAGGCACTGCCAAGAGCAGTGCAGCTCATAGCGGCAGCACTTTAGGGCCAGCAGCAGGAGAAGCGCTTTTGGCAAGGCTCTAGAGAGTGCCATGTGCCGCTCTAATTTAGGCTAGCGTGTCGGGGGTTGCTGACCCCTGTCTTATAGGGTATGTCCACACAGGGTTTTTATTTCGAAACAACAGGCCAGTCCCCGAAGCACTTCAATATCCAGTATTCTGGGAATGAATGAGTGGCCATCCCTAGTGCTCAGCAATTTGGAAAATCAGGCCATTTATTTAGGTGTCTAAATATGGAGTATGGGGTCTAACCCTAGGCACCAATTTTTGAAATTCCTGGCCCACGGCTTCAGATTATCCTTATTCTGGTTATCACTGGAGAGTCCCATACTAAGGAGAGGACAGAAGATAGAATTCCTGACTTAAGATAGTGTAAACAAGAGAAGGATGCACTCTTGGGTCCTATACTAAAACTAGAAGGCAAAGAAATCTCAAAAAAAAAATGGGGGGGGGACTGATTCAAAATTTTTGAATGCTTAGCATTGGCAATACTATTTAATTCCCCTTCCTTTTTCCCAGCCTTCTGAATGTGTGTTTACCATACCAGGTCTAAACCACAGTAATTGCCTGTGTTATTGCACAGCTCAGACTTCCAGGAATGACTCTCCCATCTTTGTCTGAAGGCTTTGTTTATGTATTACTTTTCTTTCCAGCTGATACCAAAGACTGGTCCAACAGGACTCTTCCATGCAAATGACATTCAAGTGGACTGTAACTTCAACATTTCCATGTAGGGCAAGGTTTTTCCAACCTCTGAACGAACTGAATATATATGCTTCAGTCTGAGCAAAATCAAAACCATCAGTATCCAGAGGGCTAGCTGTGTTAATCTAATTCAGTAAAACAAACAAACAAGAAGTCCTGTGGCACTTGAGGACTAACAAATTTATTTTTTGCATGAACATTCATGGGAGAAAATCCCACTTTGTCAGACGCTTTGCATTCTGTAAGTTTCCCCATCTTCAAACAGGGTTTTGACTAAATGACTTACTGAGGTCCCTTCCAATCCTATTCTTCTATGATTCTATGGCCTAACTGTATAGTGCAGAGCAGGCCTTAGAAATAAGAACAGTAGCAGACAAGAATACCAAAACAGAGAAAGACAAAGCAGGCCGCTCCCTAAAAACCATGGGAAATAACTTACTCCACCTTACGTTATGCTGGCTGGGACTGGCTCTCTGCTGAACTAACTGCTGCTAGGCCCAGACTGCATGCTTCCAAACAGAGCCTCCCTGAATATGAGTAGGACCAGGAGAGACCTCTGGACATTTAATGTGACAACTTACAATTTCAAAACAGTTTCCCACACACCACACAAAAGCCTTATGCGCCCATCACCTTCCCCCTTACATCAGTGCCACCATACCATGTGCCAAATACATTCCCTAATCAGATTCATTTTCTCCAAGACTTCTCTTTCTTGGAGAAGCAAATATAGTACCTATCTTCAAGAAAGGCAAAAAGGATGATCCTGGGAATTACAGACCTGTCAGCCTCACCTCAATCCCTGGATAAATCATGGAGCAGCTTCTCAAAGAATCCATCCTGAAACACTTGGAGGAAAATAGAGTACTCAGGAACAGTCAGCATGGATTCACCAAGGGTAAATCATGCCTGACCAACCTCATCGCCTTCTATGATGAGATGACTGGATTTGTGGATGCGGGAAGAGCCGTTGATGTGATATACCTTGACTTTAGCAAGGCTTTTGATACGGTTTCCCACAGCATTCTCATTGGCAAATTAAGGAAGTATGGGTTAGATGC
>ML682135.1:1703555-1769444 GCA_007922195.1 Podocnemis expansa
CTTTCTTTCTTTCTTTCTTTCTTTCTTTCTTTCTTTCTTTCTTTCTTTCTTTCTTTCAAATGTAAGATTCATCATAATACATAAAATAGAGTTGGGATAAAGGAAGGGAAGGGGCAGTGACGTATTCACCTTCAGGATTTATATTAATCATAGACCTCAAAAAAGGCAGCCCAAACTGCTGAATTTTTCAGGCATTCCATTTCTGTAGAATGATAGTTGTTTGTTAGCTGGGGGTTCAGCCACATCACTGAGCCAGACAACAATATTTGTTAGCAACAAACCTTTCTGTTTTTGCAGGATTAATTTCTAATGACCAAAGCTGCACTTTGGAATCTCACTGCTTTGTTATCAGGTAATCTGAAGATAACAGGAACTTATCCAAGAATGAAACTTAAGAGGAGGACTCCAATTTAGCATTCAGTATCAAATTAGTCCTTTGGTCCATCTCATATATCAAAACTTCTTGATCCAGGGACACTCCCAAAACATGCTAATGGAACACCAAAACAGTTAGATGTCCAACTGCAGTTAGTATTTATGAGGCCCACTACTATTAGCCTATATAGGGTCCAATATATGCAAAAAAGTGTCTTTTGGTGAGTAAGTGGTAGTCTCAGGTCTGCAGCAGCTTTTTAAACATTAGAGGTTATTGTATTCCATTGAGCTGGAGATAGTCATGTTGTCAAATCATCATTCTCAAATCTTTGGCAGAGATTTTTGGGCCAGAAAACCACAAAAGGATACTGTTGGCTAAGGAAATCCAGTAAGTTTCCTTCAAACTCAGTGTTTCCTTCAAAACTAAAAAATTCTGGAGTTCTCGATGTTATGTAGGGTCCTCATATCCAAAAAGATGCTAGTCACAGACACACAACAAGGAATTGAAGATGAGGGGCTTTATTAAGGAAGAACTAAACCCAACCAAACTGATTTTACCTAACATCTTAATCATACAGTTCTATTACTATGGCAACCCACCCTAATGGTTTAATGCTATTACTGTGGCAACCCAACACGCAATGTTGTTAGGGAAAAATTAATTCCAATTAGTATTTGTTGACCTGTTTGGGCATCTATCAACCCTTATTTCTGTAAAACACACCACTCAGACTCCAATTAAGGTAAGTAACCAAGCCACTTTATTACAACAACAAATTAACCAGCAAGAACCATGAGCGACCAAGCTATAAGATGGACTCCCTCCCTCCGGGGCTTCTCAGGTAAGTCTCACAGTTTTTCTTCACCCGAGGAGGGTATTGGCCTCTCAACTCTCGCGCCAAAAGTCCTCCGCGTCTTCTTCAGGACCAAGGTCCTGGCATCCTCCAAACCTGGATTGTCTGCTTCCGGGTTGCTGGTGACCAGGTTCTGTAGTGTACAGGCTCTTCACCCCAAAACAAAGTCCCAGAGTCCTGAGCCTCCCAAGGATCCAAACAGGCACTGTTACATGGTCACAATTAATACACAGTCCTTCCTCCAAGATCCTGAGGCTCTTGCCGATCTTTGGGGGTCTTCCAAAGCCCTAATCCCAGTGGTGTCTTCAGGCTGTTCTCAGGCCCTAATCCCCAAGTCCCACGATGATCAGTCGCATGACGATCTTTTTCTGGAGCTCCCAGGCAGAGTGTGATGCGAGCTACTATTGGGCTGAGACAGGTACCCCAATAGCTTCCTGTCCAACACTCTCCAAGCTCCCTGATCTTGGGAGTCCCTGCAGATGTCCCACAATGTCTCTGCTTCCAACTGTACTCCCAAAGACGCTTCTAGCAAAGTGCTTCTCCCTTAAGTTCGTGAGCAACAGCCAATCAGTGCCCGCATATCTCCCGCCACAGAGAACAATCTGGAAACTGTCCAGTATCTGTCTGTCAAGATCCATGGGAGTCCATGAGGCGCTTTCTAGAAGGCTGCACACGGCCCTCAAACGTCTGCACCCAGCTTGCAGCCTCTGTACATGGCATGCAGTTTCCAGGCAGACTTCAGTGTAACAGTCTTCCAGCAGCCTAATGTCAATCATGGCTCTTGTGCAATACCTTCACCATTATGTAACAAACAGTAACAAACACTCCCATTTCTGGGGAGGAGAACACCCAAGTATAAATATACCCATATAACATATAATATTTTTCTATTACCAATAAATTTCTCCCAACAACATATCCCCCCCCCGCTTAAGACCCCACCTTCACTATAGAATAAGCACTAAGCTGGGAAATGAGGATAGAGTGGCTCATCTCCAGGCTATACCCCGGGGATTATTCTGCTTCATAATATGGGTTTGCGACTAGCTAAAGATCCAGCCAATAATGCGGCCTTCTCTCTCTCTAGGTGGATTATGGTGGACTTCTGGTGTTCTTACACCAGGAGGCATTATTGGTGCCGGTCTGACAATGAGTTCAGGAGTAGTAGCTTGAACAGGTGAGGATGTATCTGGTTGAACAGGGGAGCAGGCAGTATGTGCTGCAGAGGTAAATGAAAGTTAGGAACAGGTGACACTTGGCTCAATGGTGTCTCACTTGTAATGGAGAGGTAAGGCAGTTCAATTGGAGATGTATCCTCAAGATAGGTATGACCTGGCAGCAACTGATCTACAAGCTGCTACCAAATGAGACCCCTGCTGTCTGGACAGAGTAGGAAACAGGTACTACCTGAGTGATGACTGTAGCTGGGACCCATTTCACTCCAAAAGCATAGTTCCAAGCTAAGACAGGAGGTCCAAGACTGAAAGTTTGATCTTTTGCTCTTAGTGCACCCTTGATGATTGGTTCTGCTGTTGGCATTGTGCAACTTGTTGTATCTCAGGTGGTTAAAGCAAATCAAAGCAAGAGCGCAGCTATTGTCCTATGGTTAAGAGAACTGGAGATGCTTTGGTTGTAGCCTAAGGAGTGTTTCTGGAGGATAGGAAGAAGTTGTCTGGATGCTTCTGAATGGATGAATGCCGCCCTGCAGATTTTAGAGCTTCTTTCATTGTCTGCACCAAACTTTGAGCTAATACATTGGTGGAGAGATATGGTGCTGATGTGATGTGATGTGATGTGATGTACTCCATTTGTTTTCATGAAATTTTCAAACGCTTGAAAAAGGAACTGCAGGCCATTGTCACTCACAAGTTGTTTTGGAAGATCATAATGACTAAAGAATCCACATCATTTCTGTATAGTGCTTTCAGCAGTAGTAGATGGCATTACAGAGACTTCCAGTCATTTAGAATGGTCACCTGTTGCAGCTAGGAACATGCTTCTTTCAAAAGGATCAGCAAAATCAACATGAATATGTTGCCATGGCATAGGGGTGCGAGCTGAGGTGAGTTTCTTACACTCTGACATGAATTTAAGCCCTTGCTTTCTCTACAATGGCACTGTCCAGGCCAGGCCACCAAAAATAGTTTTGTGCAATTTCCTTCATGTTCACTATGCTACAATGACCTGAATCTGTTCCAAAAATTGTGATCTCAGTAATGGTGGAATAATGATGCACATCCCTCACAACAAGCAACCAAACTGGATTGATAACTTCCTCCTCTTGGACATGTAGGAAAGGAGTCAGGTGAGACCTGCTACTCCTAAAGAGATGTTCCACGGATTACTAGGTCCATGACTTGAGACAGTATTAGGTCAACACAAGTTGCTTTCTTTACTTGAGCAGCAGTGACGGGTGTGTTCTCTACCTGTTCGAAGTAGATTTCTTTCTGGTCAATATCTTGATGTTTAACTGGCAAGGGCAGCCTTGAAAGACTACACTGTAATGCAGATAGAGAAGATTTTCAATATTTGATCTCTCTCTGGAAAGTATCGATGCCCATTGTTGCATATGACTAGCTGCCAATTTTGAAATGCCTGTGTGTGATCCAAAACTTGATGTTAGAGGTCAGTGAGAAGTGTGAATTTCCTTCCAAACAGGTACTAGTGAAATGTCCATATGCCTAAAACAATTCCCAGTACTTCATGTTTGATTTGGGCATAATTAGTTTCTACCTTGCTTAAGGTGCATGAGGCAAAAGTGATTGGTCTCTCCTTTTCTGAAGGCATAACATGTGACACTACTGCTCCAATGCCATAAGGGGAGGTGCCACAGGCCAACTGTAGGGGGTAAGGATGGATTAAAATGTTTCAAAACCTTTGAATTTAGCAATGCGTGTTTAGCTTTGTTAAATGCAACATCATAGGCATCAGTCCACTTCCAGCTCTTGTGCTGACCAAGAAGCTCATCAAGTGGTTTTAGTAGCATTGCTAACTATGGAATAAGCTTGCTATAATAGTTCAATAACCCTAGAAAAGAGCAAAATTGACTTATAGTCTGAGGAGGTGTAGCATACATGATAGTCTTGACTTTTGCTGGAAACTTATGAAGGCCAGCAGTGTTTATGATATGCCCCAAATATTCAACAGAGGGCTGTAGGAATTCACATTTGTCTTAGCAGGCTTGTAGGCCATACTCTTCCAGTCTTTGTACAGTAGCCTCCAAGTTTGTAAGATGATCCTCTTCATTCTTGCCAGTGATCAGGATGCCATCAAGATAGCACTGCACATATGGCGAGCCACTCAAGATCTGGTCCATAGCCCTCTGAAACAAAGTTGGAGCCAATGTTATTCTGAAAGTCAAGTGACGGTATTGATACAGTCCCTTATGCATTACAATAATCGACAGCTCTTGGGATTTCTCATCAACATGCATCTGTAAATATGCTTGACTCAGATCAATCTTACTGAACTTTGGTCTCCCAGCCAAGTCAGTGAAGATATCATTGATACAGGGAAGAGGGTATTGCTCTGCACGTAACACTGAGTTAACAATGACCTTAAAATCTCCACAAATCCACATGGAGCCATCTTTCTTCAATATTGGAACAACTGTTGTCACCCATTGGCTGTGAGTAACTGGCACTAAGATTCCACCTTTGATTAAGCACTCTGAGTCTGCTTTGGATTTGGGTCTGATGGCATATGACACAGTTCTGGCCTTCAAACATTTTGGTTGGCTGTCAGGCTTAATGTTTAACTTCACAGTGATTCCCTTCATGCTGTTCAGGTTCTCTCTGAAAATAGCAGCATGTTTCTCTGATACAACTTGCCAGCTGCTTATGATTTCCTTAGTCACTGGGTGCACTTCTGCCCAATTGAGCTGGATCTTCCTAAGCCATGACCTTTCCATTAAGGCTGGATAACTGCCTTTCACCACAAACCGTGGCAACTTTGTAGTCTGCCCGTTGAGCTCCACCTTAACATCAATAGTACCCCACATGGGGACAGCCTCTTGAATGGACAACTTCAGAACAGCTTTTGTTGCCTTAAGCAGAAGATGCTTTAGCTTCTTTTTTACACAGTGTCTGAAACTAATAAAACTGCTGTGATGGTGTCCAGTTCCATGTGTAAAGGTTTACCTTCCAATAGCAGGGTTACTCAGTATTTATCTGAGTCATCTGTCATGGACAGAACATGGAGTAACACTCCATCTTTTGATGGGGTGTCGCCTTGATCATCCTGAGTCTGCTCTGCTGCATGCAGATTTTCCTTTTTGTTTGCCAGACCATAGGCTCCTATTTTAGTGGTCTGCCTTTTCTGTTTAGCTCATCTTTTTTGTCTGCAGGCACGCTCAATGTATGACCAGGCTCCTCGACACTGGTAAAATTCCAGCCTCCCCACTGCCTTGTGGGTAGGTTCTGGGGACGCCTGATGCGCTCTGACCCTGATTTGTTGCATGTCTTGTGTGAGCAGATCCATCAAGACTGCACTATCAATAGCCTTCTGCAAGGTGGGCTGAGCCTGTGTAAAGAGTAACTTCTGTGGTGCTTCACTGTGCAGTCCACACAGCAGCCTACCACACTGAGCCTCATTTAACATTTCATTAAATTCACAGTGCTCAGCAAACTTCTTCAGAGCTGCTACAGACTGCACAACTGATTCACTCTCTTTTTGATTCCTTTGGTGAAACCTATATCTCACTGTAATTATCAGTGGTTTCAGTGGAAAAATGTGTGCCTAGGATTTCCGCTATGTCACTGTAAGATTTTGTTTCTAGCTTCTCAAGGTATACCAACTTGCAGAGCAAGCTGTATGTTTTAGCTCCTACAGCACTTAGAAAGACTGGTGCTTTCTCTTTTTTGATTATGTCATTTGCCACAGCAAAATGCTGAAAACTCTCAGTTTATGCATGCCATTGCTCCAGAGTATCACAAAAAAGGTCCTGGGCACCCTGTGGCTATGTGTCCACTTACAAAATTAATTCAAAGTAGTTAATTTGAAATAACTACTTCAAATTTAAATTGAAGTTATTATTTTGAATTAGCATTAATTCAAAGCTTTTATTTCAAATTAGGAGTCAAGTGAAGACTCTCTAATTTGAAATAAAGTGGGCTTTATTAATTTGAACTAGATAGTCTTCACTAGACTTTCTAATTTGAAACAAGGGAAGTCAGGCAAAAGGATATGCAAATTAGTTTGAATTAAGTCTATTCCACAGCTTAGAATAGCTTACTTCAAACTAATAACTTCAAAGTAACCATTAGTTTGAAGTAAAAGGAGGTTTTATTATTTTGAATTAGTGGTTCCTTATTTCAGATTAAGGAACCATTTAATTTGATATAATAAACTGTCCCTTGACCAGGGAATAAGTTATTTTGAATTAAACTTCCTTAATTCAAAATAACTTGTAAGTGTAGACATACCCTGTAAGAGTAATCACTGCTCCCATCATTTGTTTGGTTAGTTGTTTCCCCCAGTCTCTACTGCCTTTATCAGAACAAGTAGAACAAGTATCAGTAGCCTGTTTTTGCTTCCGTCTGCTTCCTTTCATCAGGACAAGCAGAGCCAGTTTCAGTTTGAACCATCAATGTAAGCAGCCCAGGCACTTGTCCAGCCACATGCTCCAAGCAGTAGAAAAACCAAGTTTTCCTTCTTACATTGATTTCAACTTTACTTTTGTTGCTTGGGTAGTCACTTTATCCCCTCCTCATTGCCAGTTGTTAAGTGGGGTCCTTGTATTCAAAAAGATGTTAGAAACTGACACACAACAATAAGTTCAAGATGTGTGGCTTTATTAAGGAAGAAATTAAACCAACAACCTAGTTTTACCTTACATTCTAATGATCTAGTTCTATAACTATGATAACCCACCCTAATGGTCTTATTCTATTCTTATGGCAACTCAATATATAACACTCAGTGCATCCAGTGAAAATACATTCATAGGTAAATGTTTTAACTTAATAAATTTCCATAAACCAATTTGTTGCTGAATATCAACAAATAATTTAAATTTATCATTGTCAATTAGTTGTGATGGTCATAATACTTCTGTTCATCCACCCTCTCCCCATCAAGTTTTTCCAGATTTTATTTACTCTATATGACAGCATCTGAATGGAAGAGTGTATAGAAGTAGGATATTTTAGCCAAGTTTGACCAAGCTTGCCTCACTGTGGTTATTTTGGGATCTTAGAAACCATCAATTCTATAATAATTTGAGACTACAATACCTGAAATGGAGAAAGGATATTCCAGTTCTCATTCAATCTAAGTCAGAGGTGGGGTCTCTGTGGTCACAGGGGTGTCTGGCTTAGCAAAAAGACATGATAATTTTCCGGGCTGGGAAAATGAAATCCTACTGGTGATGAGGGAGCTGTAATTTGTTCAGAACCGGTCTACATTTTTTACCTGTGCCCCAAAGGAGCCTACTAAAATAGTATTGAATTTCTTAAAATAAGCTTGAGGAATAGAAATAGAGGGGCCCATCAAGTCATATAAAGTTATGGTAAGGCAATTCATTTTTAGTATGTTTATTTTACTACAGCAGCTGAGAGTCAACAAACTCCATCTCTGTAAATGGCTAGCCACTTGGGCAATAACTGATTCTATATTTATCTTAACAATGTTCTGAATGTCTGGAGAAATCAGTATTTCTAAATATTTCATGTAAGAGGTTTACCATTGGGGAAAAAACCACCTTTTGTGGGCACATTTGTTAATAGCTAAAATTTTGAATTTACTTCAATTAATTTTTCATATCCTGAGAGGCTTCCAATCTTAATATTGGTAGTAAGAAAGTTAGGAATGGTAGCCTCAGGCTTATATAAAATGCAAGAGCATCATTTATGTAGAGCTCATTCTGACCCACCCTGATGCCATGGATGTGTTGATTTATTTGGGTGGCAATAGCTAAAGGTTCCAGAGAAAAATAAAATAGAAGAGGAGAAAGCAGGAAGCCCTGCCTCATCCCTGTCTGTAATGGAAATGAGGTGGAAATAATACCATTGTAAGTACCCTGGAAGTTGGCTTAGAGTACACAAGCTTAATTCAAGGAATAAATAAATTACCAAATCCAAAATTTTATTAGTGTGAAAAAGTCACAGGCTGCGTAGTTGTGACAAGGTTCACCCGGCCTCTTCCAGGGGCAGGCAGTCCACCTGCCGCAGGAGGACCAAACCAGTTTTTATATTTTATAGTCCCTTCCAGGGAAAGAAAGGGGTTTGGGGGAAAAAATCAGTACATCCCAAAACAATAGTCTATAATGCGGTGGCAAGGCACTCCGTCAATAGTCCAATGCCTTTTACATAGAGTATACAATTCTGAAGTCTTTAGGCAAAACGAGTAAACAATGTGAGGCATCAGATGGGGTTGCCATCTAGGGAAAGGGGAGAGGAGGAAGGGGACATAGGCCTTCCCCACTCCACTGTGTCCCAGCCCAGGGTCCTGACAGAGGCCGGATATTCCACCATGGGATCAGTGGGATCTGGCTGCAACACGCTGACCCCAGTATGTGGCGTACCTCCCCTGAGCTACTGCCTTCCCCCTCTCCCAGTAGTACCTGTTCAGTCCCTTCAATAGAGTCCTCTGGGTAGTCGCTTAGGGGCAAGGAGCAGAAGCCCTCCGTTTCATCTGGAGGGGGTAGGCAATGAAGCTCCAGTGTGTTCTCCATCTCCTCTGATGGGGTAGCGCAGGAAGCTCGACCTGGTCCAGTGCGAGAGGCAGCTCTTCCAGGTCTTGTTTCTCAGGGAGGATAGCTTCCTGCACATCAAGCAACAGTTTTTCCAAATCACAGGAAGACAGTGGCGGGGCTGGGTCATGGCAGTCTGGGCCTTCTGGGGACAAGTGGGGGTTCCTGGACTCCAGCTGTCCTCCCTGCCCACCATCCTCAAGCGCAGCTGGCCCCTCGTCAAGGGCACCTGCCATGGGGGGCCCAAGCCAGCCATTCTGGTACTGGGGTGCGGGCCAGCGGGTAGGCAAGTGTTCTCTCTGCTGGAGGAATGGCCAGGGCTGAGGAGCTGGGGGAAAGCCATCCTTCCTCTTCAGTAGCCAGGGCTGAACAGAGCTCCCTGGCCTTGCTTTTATACTTCCTGCCCCACCCCTTGAGCTCCACCTTGATGGACAGGTGTCCGGTGGCCATGTTGCCTCGCTTGGGGGCAGCCATGTTGCCTCTTTACAATAGTCTAGAATGTTTTCTTTTTTTGGAATCTACAGAAATGACAACTAAGGGCTGTCTAGAAGCAGAGATTGACTAAACATTTACTTGATGGACAATTTTCAGTATCTTACTTGGCTGTCTGGGTGGAAGCCAAAGGGCTGGATTGCTTCAAGGCAACAGTGTTTTTTTCCAAAGGGACAGCCGTGTTAGTCTTTTGACTTCCAGCTAAGCAGCAAGATATTTTAGGAGCGGTTTTGTTGCTAGATTGGTGAATTAATTATTAGAAATAACCACCAACACTGGGGATAGTCTGTCCCATTTATTGTAGTTTACTCTAATTGGGCCATTTCAGTAGGGCTCCTCCAGAAGTCAAGGTCACAACAGGTGCAATTGTTCTATTACATTTAAGCATGTTACTTAACAAAAATAAAGATATCCAGTAAGAAATGTTGGCCCAAGATTTTTTAAATAAATGGATGTATAAAATTAACCATCTAAATCTACATTTAGGAAGTTAAAGAATTGAGACTGGTTAGGTACTCAGCAGTCCTGCTCTTTTCATCCTAAGTCTGCTGAAATTTAGATAGGGAAAAGTTCAAGCCACGGGACTGGGCTCTCCAAGCAGCTAGTTGGAGTATCCTTATTCAAGGAAAGACACTAACAGACTCTACATCTCAGCTGCATTTGGATTCTAACCATTTGGGATTGTTTTTGCAAGCCAGCATACACAGCATCACTGCTACAATTCTGAACAAAAGACTTTCCAATCAGCTGTAATGTAGACAACTTCTTAATTGTGTAATAACTCTTTCTTTTGTTAATTTACTAAGGATTGGCCTACAGCATGACATTTGGGTAAGACCTGCAATGTGTATTGACCTAGGATTATATACTGGATCCTTAGGGATTGGTAGAACCTCATGTATGGTGAAGTGGATTTTCAATAACCTCTCATCATAAAGTCTAGTTGTCTGGATGAGAACCAAGGGCTGGAATGCATAAAGGGAACTGTATTTTGGCTTTTTGTGAACCATTGCAGTGTTACAGAAGCTCTTTTTGTTACTTGTTTTGTGAATCAAATTAAAGAACAAACCACCAGTTTTGGAGCTGTGTCTGCTCTGTTTCTTGCAGTCTGCCTGGGATGTAGCATTTTTAGTGGTGATCCATTCCAGGCACCCAACACACCACGTCTCTATTTTTGCATAGCCAGTTGTGGGAACAAGCTGCAACTAAGTCAGAGAAAAGTTTTCAACCCTATAATTTAGCTGTCAGGGCAGCAAACCCTCCAAGGGTTATGACTGAATTGTGAATTTCTTGTGCCAAAAAATGGCATTCAAGATGCCCTTAGTAGTGGTGGTGTTAGTGTGCTGTACTTGGAGTGCCAATGTTTCTGCACTTGCATAGGTCATAGATTACTGATTCAGGATACCTGGATGTTAATAATAATGAAATGCCATTGGTTTGGTTTGGTGGCAAAGGCTTGGCCAAGGAGGTTATTGTCAACAAAGCACGGCACTAGTGGCCGTGTAATGAAGCATGAGCATGCTAACACATATATGCCCTGACAAGGTATCAGCTTAATCAACATAGGCCAGTAGACCAAAGGTGTCCCTATTAACATTCTCCTTTTACAAAGTGCTACAAACAAGTTACATAGTACATTCCAGATGTTCCTAGATACCATGCTTGTGCCTTGTCCCTGATAGTTTGAACAAAAATATCCTTATCTATTATCCTGTCATTCCATCTTTAGCTTACAAGGCATTTGTGTGTTCCTGTACCATCCTCTTAGGAATGTGTTTATGTTCTTAGCTGATGTCTAGTATTATTATTCTAATAAGGTCATTTCAGTTCATGGCCCACTTTGGATCATCTCTTAAGCCACGTCTAGGACTCTAGCAAAGATCTACAGTACCCTGTTTTTTTGTCTTTTTTAGGGTGAAGATGTTTATCCATCATTCCAGAAACGCATACTGTATAAACTGAATGGCTATGTTTACATTAACAAATTAGTCTAAACTAAGGAAGCTTAATCTGGACTAATTTAGCCATGACACTACTAGGCTTTGCCTATTCTGAACTAAGAAATTTCTTAGTTTGAACTTTAGTTTGAACTAAGCGCGGGCAAGACATGAACTAATGGTTAGTTCAAACTTAAGAAGTTCAAAACTAAGCCATTAGTTCGAACTAACCACATGTTCAAGTTCACACTAAGCGTTGGTTAGAACTAGAATGCATGGTTAGTTCGAACTAAAAAGTATATGGTTAGCTCAAACTAGCCTGAGGTTAGTTCCGACTAACCTCGGACTTCTTTAGTGTGGACCAGCAAGTAGACATAGCCAATATGTCCTAGTAGTGACTCTTTCTTTGGCACCTCTCTTCACAGCTGTAACTAGAAAAGTCAGTGCCAAGAGCAAGCAGCCCTGGACGTGCCCCCACCCCCACCCCTGGGGCCCAATCAGGCCTTAGTGTTGGGCAGTCCCCCTTGCCCCTTTCACCCTGCCGTAGTTATGGCCCTGCTTCTCTTTACCCCTCCCAAGTCAGTTCATCTATAGATTTTATAACCATACTCTTCACTCCATTATCTAAGACAATAATGAAAATACTGAACAGTCCTGGACACAAGATGGAGCCCTGTAGAAATCTACTGGATAACTTCCCCTCTAGTTTGACAGCGAACTTGTCATAACTACTCTTTGATTATACTGTTTGTCATTTTTCTCCCACCTTACAAAAAATTCACACAGAACACATTTTTCTAGTTTACTTATGAGACTGTCACGTGTGACTGTGTCAAAAATTTTAATAGTATAACCTTTATGTCAGGGCAAGCTGGCAGAACAAGGGCCAGGTTCTATATCTAGGGGTTTCCAAATAATGTTACAACACCAACAGGCTTGAGCCCCCACCCAGTCTCTGGGAAATCATGCACTATTCCCTGGGCACCCTGAAGGGGTAACGCTTCCCCATTCGCAAGCACAAATCTGAATGTAGTATACAGAACTTTTAATAGTAATAAAAACAGAATGTAAAAGGCCCATTAACAAATCAGCACTGATCTGGAGAATCAATGCAAAACAGGTTCCCAACATGATCCCACACAGCATAACAGCACATGTGAACTCAGTAGCAAACACAGCACTGATCTGGAGGATCAGTACAAAACAGGTTTCTTTTTTTGCTAAGGGTAGCTTTTGCCCTTTAACTAACCTAACCAGAGTTTGATTAAGCAAGAGAGCAGCACATTATAAAAGACAGTATCTCATGTTTCTCTTCAGTAGACTTACAGATATTGACAGATTTGTGATCAGATCAACCCAAATACTATTACCCATATTGCCCTGCACCCATAGTGTGGCTATGCAATATGTTCTGTGTGCTCATGCAAACACAAAACCCATGGGGTATGTCCTCACACGGGTTTTAAATCAAAATAACACCGGTTATTTTGATTTAAAAATGCTTAGGTCCACACAACATTTCCTTATTTTCAAATAAGGAAAATCATTTCAATATAATAAACCCTAGTTTTATATCAAAATGAGGATTATATTGAAACTGTGGTTTCGAAGTAACCCAGTGTGGCTGTGTTATATCAGTATGACCCACATATCAATATAACAGATGACCTTCTTCCTCCCAGGGTGCATGGCACCCTGGAAGAAAGTCCCACCCCAGCACCCTGGCCAAGGAGGGAGGGGAGGTGCAGGGGGGCGCAAGGGAGCCCATCCCCACCTCCAGCTTACTGGGCCGGTGGGGGGGGGGAACACCCAGCACCCCACTTCTCCCGGCATCTAGCTGGGCAGCGTGGGAAGGGAAGCTGGCTGTGTCTCACTTTTCCTGCTTCCCTGTAGCTGCTGGGGGGTGGGGGCAGGGAGCCCAGGTGCTCAGCTTCCCTGCAGCTAGCTGGGCAGTGCAGCAGGGATTGGGGGCATCCCTTTTCCCCGCCGCTTCCCAGGCGATAGAGAAGAGATCACAAAGTGCCCTGCTTCTCCTGCCGCTTCCAGGGCTGAGGGGCAGAGATGCCAGGGGCACCCTGCTTCCCCCACCACTTCCCTGGCAGTGGGGGCAGAGATGCTGTGGGCGCCCTGCTTCCCCCACCACTTCCAGGTGTGGACACCTAAGTGTGGACATAGCCATGCAGATTAGTTGCCCCCTCCCCCTGGAGCTGTTAGGCACAGCTTCGAAGCCTGCCTTTCACAAGAATGAAGAGGTACCATGTCCACAGCTCATCACCCACTCTATCCACTAGGCCAGTAAACCTGGAAAAAAAATTAAGTTGGTTTGGCATGATCGTTTCTTGATAAATTCATTTTGGCTATTACTTATCACTCAGTTACCTTCCAGGTACTTACAAATTGGTGGTTTAAGAATGTGTTCCAGTTTCTTTCTAGGTACCAGAGTTAGGTAGTCTGGTCTGTAATTTCCCAGGTTAATATTAATTAAAGCGAAACAGGCATTAAACACCTTAGTCTTTTTGATATCCATTTTAACACTCTTTCCCCATTGAGCAGAAGACCTACACTTTATCTTCAGCTCCTAATGTGTTTTTGGAACCTCTTCTTACTGTCTTTTATGTCCCTTGCTAGAGGCTACTCATTTTCTGCCTTAGTATCTCAGATTTTGTTTCTACATCCTTGCGCTTTTCTTTTGTACTTTTCCTTAGTAATTGATCCATGTTTCTGCCTTTTGTAGGATTCCTTTTTGAATTCTGGGTCTTTTAGAAGCTTTTGATAGAACCAAGTTGGTGTCTTTCTCTTCATCCTATCATTCCTTTGCAAAGAAATAGTTTGCTGTTGCACCTTTCATATTGGGTATGTTCACACGGGTTTTATTTCGAAACAACACTGGTTGTTTCGAAATAAAAGTCCCTATGTCCAAATGACGTTTTCTTGTTTCGAAAAGAGGGAGCTCCTTGATTTGAAACAAGAGCCTTCCTTTCGAAACAGCTTAAACCCACTTTGCTTTTGAAAGGAGGGTTATTTCGAAACCAGTGGTTTCGAAATAAGCCGTTTGGACATGTTATTTTGAAACAAAGAGTGTTTTGAAATAACAAGGACCTTCCTCCCAGGGTGCATAGCACCCTGGTGGGAAGGTCTCACCCCCCACTCAGCACCCTGGCCAGGGATCAGCACCCTGGCCAGGGTGCTGAGTGGGGTGCAGGGGGTCAGAGGGTGCCCCAGCCGGCTTCCCTCCCCCGCTTCCCCTTGCTGGGAGCGGGGGGGACGGGAGCCTCAGCCCCCTTTGCTCCCCTACCCCCAGCAAGGGGAAGGGGGGGAAGCCAGCTGGGGCTGCCCCCAAACCTGGGGCACCCCATCCCTGGGTTTCCTCTGCCCCCCCTGCAGCCCCTGCCTGGCGCATGGTGGCTTCCTCCGCCCCCCCGCACTGAGCAGCAGGTGCAGGGGGGCGGAGGAAGCTCCCCTGCCTGAGGCCCGACCCACAGGGGGGCAGGGGGAGCCCCCCCTCGCCCCTGGCCAGAGCCGCAGGGGGCAGGGGCTTCCCTGGCCCAGCACAGGGCCTCCCTCCCCCTCCCCTCTCCTATTTCGAAATAGCATGTCACACTGGACCTGCTATTTCGATTCCCTCCTTTTCCCTTATTTCAAAAACACTTTTTGGTTATTTCGAAATAAGGTGTTTTGAAATAAGGCTTTATTTCGAAACAGCTTGTTTCAAAACAAGCACTTTGTGTGTGAACATAGCCTTTGAGAACCTGCAAACTCTCCTGAATTCCTGTTTCCATTGATTTTCTTCTCATGGGATCTTACCAACCAGTTCTCTGAGTCTATCAGGTTTTTTTGAAGTCCACTATTCTTATTCTGCTCCTCTTACTTCTTCCATTCCTTATAATCATGAAATTTATAATTTCATTGTCATTTACATCCGAATTCCCTTCAACCTTCAGATATACAACCAATTTTTCTCTCTCTTAATCAGAATCAAGCCTAAAATGCCTTTTCTACAGTTAGCCTCTCTAGCTTAGGAATCAAGAAATTGTCCCCAGATCATTCCAAGTATTTACTGAAAATTTTCATGAAGTCATATTACTTTTCCAGCTGGTGCCTGGGTAGTTTAAATTCCATATTATTAACATGTCCGCTGTTTTGCATATTTCTGTTGTTTGTTTTAGAAATGACTACTCTTCCTGATTTGGTGGTCTGTAGCAGAACCCTATCATGACATTGCCCTTGTTTTTGGCCCCTTTTATCTTCACTGAGAGAATTATAGCTGGTGTGCTATTCACGTCCTTCTGGGACCACAGATGCATATTCTCTGGATACATAGTATATATATATCTTATTGATGCCTAATTAGCAACCAGTAACAAATGGAATGTACCAGGAGTGCTGGTTTCATTGAACATCTTCTTTAATGATGAGGATGGGGTGGAATGCACACTCAGCAAGTCTGCAGATGACACTAAGCTGTGAGAGTTGTAGATACATTGCAGGACAGGGATAGACACAGTGACCTAGACAGACTGGAGGACTGGGCCAAAACAAATCTGATGAGGTTTAACAGTGACAAGTGCAAAGTCCTGCACTTATGACAGAAGAATCCTATACATGGCTATAGACTGGGGGATGGCTGGGTAGACAGCAGTTCTGCAGAAAAGGACTTGGGGGTTACAATGAGCAAGAAGCTAGATATCAGTCAACATTAGCAAGAAAGCTAATGGCATATTGGACTGCATTAGTAGGAGCCTTGCCAGCAGATCAAGGGAAGTGATTATTTCTCTCTATTCATTTGGAGTACTGGGTCCAGTTTTGGGTCCCCTGGTACAGAAAGGATGTGGACAAACTGGAAAGACTACAGTGGAGGGCAACAAAAATGATTAGAGGGCTGGAGCACAGAACTTATAAGGGGAGGCTGAGGGAACTAGGCTTGCTTAGTCTGTACAAGAGAAGAATGAGGGGGTATTTGGTACCAGCTTTTAACTACCTGAATGGGGGTTCCAGGGAGGACAAAGATAGGTTGTTTTTGAGTGATAGTAGATGTAAAAATAGAAGAAATGGTCTAAGGTGCAGCATAGGAGATCTAGGTTGGATATTAACAAAACTTTTTCACCGGGAGGGTGAAGAAGCACTGGTATGGGTTACACAGAGAGATGGTGAAACCTCCATCTTTAGAGGCTTTTAAGATGACTGGTGCCAGTCCCAGCCAAAATCCCATCACTCATGAAAAAAGTGGCCGTTAACAATACTGCTGGTGGTTAGTGGGATTTACAAAAGCACTTACATGAGTTAGCTGACTAATGCTACTATTTAGAAAGCTGGGTGGTGGGTGGGTGCATGTTCGCCCACCACTAAAGCTCCTCCCCCAGCTTAAGGGGAGGTGGCAGTGGACCCAGGTCCAACTGAATACTGGGGACAACTAATGAAAAACAGGTACGGGTGTGAGGGTCAGAGGTTTAGAACGAGGGATTCAGAGGGGGACACTGAGCAGAGAATGCCAGAAAGTGCCCACTTCTCCTGGAAGGTGTCGAGGGAGCCAGTGGACACCACTCAGAGGAACTCTGCCTGGAGGCGTGAGTGGATGAGAGACTGGAAATAGGCCCCACAGTTGCAGGCCCCTCCCTGAGCCAACCTTCTCTCTGGCCTTATAGATGGCAAGCTTGGCATATGCCAGGAGGAGGTTGCTGAGGAGGTCCTGCGACAGTGTGGGGCCACAGATGGGGGGGTGAATACTAAAATATGTGCAGGGAGAAGTGCAGCCAGAACCTCAATAAGAGGCTCTGGAGGAGCTGGAAGAGGGAGTGAAATCTGGCGCACTACAGATACACATGCGCCAGGGTCTCCCTATCGCCGCAGAAGAGGCAGGTCTCTGGGTATGGGGTGAACCGCATCAAGTACATGCCCATGCTCACGGCTCTGTGAAGGAGCTGCCAACTGATGTCCACGGGTGGAATGAGGTCCCACCATTTGGTGTCGGGGTGGGACATGAGGGTGAGGAAATGAATAGTATGGAACACTCTAGTTAGGCATGTTTGAAAACCCTAGAACACTGCTATCTGAAGCTGTAGCTACCCAAATGCCTTTGGCAATTTGGGGGTCTAGTCCATTAGCTAAAAAGACAGAGATCCATGCTTTATTGCTGAGCCAGAGTCTAGTTTCAAAACCTGCTGGCAGCCCAGATCCAGTCAATTAAACTTTCAGGGAGGATATTGAGCAGGAGGAAAAGAAAATGAGAACAGGCTAGCTAAAACAATTAAAGGACGTAACTTGGACAGCAAGGCTGTGTTCAGACGTGAGTTTTATTTCAAAACAACACCCGTTGTTTTGAAATAAAATTTCTCATGTCCACACGACGTACCGTTAAACCAATCAGGAAAGAGAAATAGCTGTTGTTTTGAAATGGTTGTTTTGAAACAACGGCATTCAGACTTGTCGTTTCGAAACAACACCATTGTTTCAAAACAACTGTTTTGAAACAACGTGTCCGAACGGCCTTGTTTCGAAATAACCATTTCGAAACAAAGGCTATTTCAAAAGCAGGCTTTCCCTTAATTCGAATTAACAAACTGTTAATTTGAATTAACTTATTTTGAAATAAGGATTTTATTTCGAAATGAGTTATTTTGAAATGGGTTATTTCGAAATAACAGTTACCGTGTAGACATACCCCAAGTCTGCCTGTAAATAAGGATGACAAGAGTAATTACTTGAAGGCTGTGCTAACACATAAACTGTTATTTTGACATAAGTTATTTTGAAATAAAATCCTTATTTCAAAATAACTTAAATTGAAATAAGAAAATGTTAATTCTAAATAAGGTAAACCCTCAAAGTGGAATAGCATGGTCTGTGTGTGGACATGCTATTTCACTTCAGGAGATGGGCAGTATGGGAGGTGTGGCAACATGGCCCCCTTGGTGGGCCATGCCCCCACCCAATATATAGAAAAAGGAAGGCACCCTGGGAAGGAGAAGGGCAAAAGTGTTATTTTGAAATAACTGTTATTTTGAAATAACATGTCAGAATATCATTGATTCAAAACAACTGTTTAGAAACAACGGCTATTTTGATTGCATGCAAGGTTTTATTGTTTCAAAACGACAGCCATTATTTCAAAATGATGGGGTCCCGTCATTTTGAAATAATGAAACTTCGTTCGGACATGCCCGGCTTTATTTCAAAACAACAGCTGTTATTTCGAAATAAAACCCTGGTGTGGACACAGCCAAAAATGGCTAGTCACCTTAAATCCATCTTCAGCTAAAAATATAAAGAGAAAATTTGGGCATGTGGGACATGAACAAGAGCTTCCTTCTGAAATAGCATCAGTTCAGGTCTGCAATTCCTTAAGGTTTCTTTAGAACTGAAAAAATGGGGTCTGGAAATTGTTTGAATAGTATTATGATTCCTTTGTTACTGATGAGTAGTTCCTAGCATACTTGGATGCTACTGTGACATTACAGTATTAAAATAATGATAGTATTAGTAACTGTAACACCCACGTGGCCAGATAGTCTGTTTTGCAGGCAGCTCTGGCCAGGGAAGGGCATGTGCGGGGACACAGCAGGGAGAGCCCCTTTTGCCCCAGGGGCACCTGTTCCAAAACCCCCAGAGTGACCACACACACACTGGGATAGCGCAGGGATTATGGGAAGGTTTATTTACAGAGGTGTAGAGGAGAGACCAACAGGGGAGATGGGGCAGAGTAAAAGCGAACACCGGGCCCTGCAAGGCCCAACAATGCAGGAGGCTGGAGGCAGATGTGAGCTCTGTATTTGCACCATGAGTTCAGGAGTCCCAGCACAGTTCCAGTCCAGAGTTCAGTCCAGCAACTCCTAGTCTTCGGCGCCAGCACTTTCCCAGCAAAAAAACCCCTCTGATGCCTCTTCTGCTGCTCTCTGCGACCCCAGAGCGACACCTTCCCCGCTTAACTAACTACAACCTCCCCCCTGAGTTCCAGGTGCTGTACTCACGGCCCCATGGCTCCAGATGGCCAGTCACTGGATCCTGCTCTGTCCTTGGGCGACTCTCCCCTGCACAGTGTCCTGTGGGTCCTGGCCTGGTGTCCAAGGTCTGCCATTTTGTCTTCCCTGGCTTCAGGCAGGGACTCTCTCTCTCTCTCTCTCTGCTGCTTCTTTCTGTCTGCCTCCTCCCAGGGCTCTGCCTGCATCCCCTCTCCTCAGGTCCACTCCCTGCTTCCTGAACAATCAGTCCCTCTCCCTCAGGGCAAAGATTTAAAGGAACCATGCTCCTTAAGACCCCAAGGGGGTTAGGTAACCTTACCTCATCTGTGATTGATCATAATGACTATCTGGCTGTGTGACAGGCTATTCCCAGAATTTGGTCCCATGTGCTGCAGTGCCCCCTCCAATCTCTGCTCTTGAACCCCCACCTTACCCTGCTTTGACAGGTGA
Organism: Podocnemis expansa; assembly: GCA_007922195.1. Taxonomy (NCBI): domain Eukaryota; kingdom Metazoa; phylum Chordata; order Testudines; family Podocnemididae; genus Podocnemis; species Podocnemis expansa. Next base: position 1,723,309 of record ML682135.1, read on the forward strand.
CTAATCAGTCTTAAGTCAGTCTATGCTAGCCTCCTGTGTGTAATCAGTCCCAGGCAATGGATATGTGCCCTCCAGCCACCTATGGGATGGTCCCTAAGTGAGCATTCCCAGTCCTCAGACACTACACCAGGAACTCCTGTCTTACAAGGATTGGGACTCATCCCCAGTCACAACAGACTCATAGACCTTTTTCTGTCCATTTGACATAGAAATGGATTGACCCAGCCTCTCTGATTCACACCCTCTAAAGTACACACAGCTTTTTAAGTAAAACAAACAATAACATTGATCAGGACATGATTCCAAGTGAGTATATAGCAAATCAAAGCAAATCATTTAATAAAGAACAGTGGGTTATCATTTAACAAAGGACAGTTACTGGTGAGTAACCCACCATTCTTCTTCAAGCACTGTTCAGATGCATTCAGTAACAGGTGACTGCTAGCCATGCTGATGGATGGCAGGTGGAGTTGGCCCTTCTGCCTTCGGCACAGCAAAAACACCCCAGATGGGAGAAAGCCCAGCATACAAGGCTCTAGCAGAAGCCAAGGGACCAATAGGGCTCTTGGCCTGGCAATGGAGAACCGAGAACTGTGGGCCCAACTCAAAGAAGAGGGTAGGTTCAATCCACCCGAGGCAAAACGTAAGTGGGCTGGGCAGACTAAGGTCACCTTAACCAGAGTTGAGTCAACGCAACACAACTACATGGAGAAGATGCATTTGGTTGCTCTATCTGCTGGGTACAGCTCAAAGTGTGACAGCCAGAGGATTAATGTCTGGCCATAGGACACTTCACCATGAACTTACGAGAGAGCGCTGGAAACCATAGGGTTAGGGGCTGGCCATGGAAGCTGTGGCCTACACAGATAACAATAGGGGGGAAGGGGAGAACATGATCCCTCGCACTGACCACGTCAAGGCCCAAAGGCACATGCCTGAAGGGTGTAAGAATTTGAAGTACCCAGAGAAGCGCAAGGGAAAGACTACTGAATTCAGTCGAGAAGGGTCTATGGAAGACACTTTGCGCTGGTTAATGAGAAAAGAAAAAAGGGCCAGGGGTGGTTCAATGAGTGCCACATGGCATATCACGCAAGATGCCCCTGGGCTAGGAGGATGCAACGCAAGCCTCCAGCCGTGTACAGTGTAAGAACCCAGAAGGCTACCTTTGGGGAGGAGCATTTCAGGCCACTAGGCGCCCATAAGTTGGCATGGTGGCCTTAGGAAGTGCTGTTGACCTTGGTCTCTATGAATATCTTGGTATTTATGAAGACTCACAGAAAAGGACCTTCCTCTTGACCCCTATGTTCCACCTCAGGATTCCAACACCAGGAAGACTGCCTGGAGACTGGGGGGGGGGGGGGGGAGACCAGGGCAATGTAAGAGCATTGCCACCGCTTGGCCACTTAGTCGTGAAGACCAAAAGGCCTATGGGTAGAAGTACAGTGATTTAAAACCTTGTGTGCCCAGGGGCACCGCTAGGGGTGATATCTGCCCCAACTACACCGCACCTATGTGTGTGCAGGAGTTAAGGACTCGGTAAGCGAAGGACTACCCTTCTACAGGATATTGCTGTAGGAGGAGTGAATGGTCTCCTCCCAAGACCACCTGGTATTCCCAGAGTGAAAACCACAGCTCTGCAGGAGTACCTTGGATTTCAGAAAAATCCGAAAAGGGCAGCTTGTCCCTATCTCATGATCTTATCCAGGGCCGTATCCCACCATGGGGAAAGACAAATTTCCGAGTTTCTGTGCTGGTCGGAAAACGGGTTTTTTGGTTTCTTTTTTCACTTGAGCTCCCTCAAGTGAGTGGAGGAAACACAACAGCCCTTAACAGATGCCCACGGCGAGGGTATCATGTAGAGGCTACCCAACGGTTTTCAGTCTGAATCCCACAAAGGAAGGCGTCATATGATCACTGGATGCTCAGGCAGTAGTGTCCCAGGCCCAGATGTGGGTAATCATGGTACCAGGGTGACCTAGGGTGAGCCATTTATGTATACCCCGGTTGGGTGACAGCCATGTGCGGGACCCAGTGGTGCACATGAAGTATGTCAATGAGCTAGCCTGACGGCTAGCTAGCAATAGTGTGGGAGGCAGGAGGTGACTTTATTTCACCTCTGTCCACATGGTCAGGGAAGAAGCCTTGTTTCTCCTCCTATGGGCCCTACTGACCCGGTTAACTCCAGGCTGGACATATATAAGCTGATACTTAAGGGGGAGAGAGAGAGAGAGAGAGAGAGAGAGAGAGAAAGTAAGGAGGGTATCACCCCACTTTCCTGGTAGGGTGGGGCCTAGATAGGGACTCCCAATCAGGGATGTCTCAGTTAGCTATGAGGGCATCCCAAAGAAGCTGGAGAAGCTGTTGATTACCATCGGGGGGGGAGGCGATTAGCAAAATAGGGACTGTGAACAGCTCTGCCTCAGCCTCCCCTCGGGCAGCGAGACACGTGCGGTAGAGTGTACTGAGTATCGTATTCGCACTTAACAGATGGGATAGAGGGAGGGTTCCCATTCTGTAGAGGTGGCTGAGGACCTACCAGGACTGACTTAACCGCATGTGTCAACCAGTTTTATTGGGGGGGGGGGGAAGATGCCCAAGGCATCCCTCCCCATCCTGGGTGTGAAGGAGATCCTACCTGAGGTAGGAGAGGCAGCGGGCAGGCGGGAAAGGGGTTTCACACATCTGGATGGTCACATGTGTCCACGCATACGGGAAGTATCTGTAGTCATGGCTAGAGCTACTACGTGATCTGTCCTTTGGTTTTAACGAAGGCTGCTTTTAGCATTTACGAGGACAGAAGGAATTGTCAGTCAAAAAGGTACCTGAAGGGCTGGGGGAGGGCTTTCCTGTTCTGTTTCCTCCAATAACAGCTCTAAGGGTAGCAATGGCTGAGAATTGTCTGGGCAATGGGCCGCAGTTTGGGTGGGTCTTGATAACTGAGAGGGGCCCTTGGTTACATGGGCTGCACCTCATATAAGATCAGGGACGCAAGACCAAAGACTGACTCACCCCTGTTCGTGACATTGATGCAGGGTGGGTGGGGGGCGACAGCCCTAGTAAGGTCCTCATTCTCTCACTAAGGGAGGGGAGGGAGAGGGTGTCAGTCACCTTTTCTGATGGTGAACTGAAGCCATGGCCATATCCCGGATGTTATGGCAATCACGGTGGGCAGTAAATTGGGATAGGCTCCCTTCCTTGAAGAGGAGGAAGGGGGAAAAAGGCTCCAAGAAGCCCCAGAATAGAACTGAGGAGGCAGTGGGGAGGGGCTGGATCCCTGCCCTGATCTCATCCGGGAGGTGGGTGGGAGGAGTGGTTTTCCACCCCATATGGTTTATGTGGGGTGAGGATAGGGCCCCGATGGGAGGAGACTGAGGTATTTTACCTCTCCCCTAGGATCCCGTGTGGTACCCACCACAGTTAGGGTCTCGGGGGGAAACAAATCGTCACCCCCAAAGGGCAGATCAAGCGCCACCTGCTGCACAGTTGGGGACACCCTGGCTTCCCTAAACCAGCCACTCGGCAGATGGTTACAGCCAAGGCCATGGTGCGGGCTGCTGTATCTACTGTGTCCCGGGCTGAAAGGAGGAGATCCTGGGAAATTATTCTTCCCTCCTCCAGGATTGCATCAGACTCCTCTTTGGCCTCCGTTGGGAGCAAATGTCTAAATTTTGCAACTAATTCCCACACATCCAGCATATACCTGCTGGTTAGGGCCTGATTATTTGCAACTTGTAGTTGGAAGGCCGAAGAGGAATAGACCTTACATCCCAAGAGATCCAATTCCCTAGCTTCCCTCAAAGCAGGGAGGGGGTAACTAGGGGGCTCACCCAGGCCTAGTGCCATCTGTACCACATCCCTAGGAGGGATTGGGGTGGTGAGCGAGAGAGGGGAAGTCTAATTCGGGGACCCTATACTTGAGACTCGCCATGTCTGAGACCGGGGCAACAGATCTTGGATTCTGCCACTGGGAGGATGTCAGGTCCCAAACACTTGGGTGGAGAAGGACCGTAAGTGGCTCTGCTGAGGAGAAGACCAGCCTGAATAGAGTGTCCGAGGGAGGCTCAGTGGCGCGGCGCAACAGATCAAAGTGCACCGATAGGTTGCCTGTGTATGAGCCCGGAGCCAGGGACAGAGTGGTATCGGGAGTCTGCCATGGGGGGGGAGGGAGTCTCGCAAGGGGAGTATTCTTGAGGGTGGAAGCAGAAGGGTGACGGCACCGAGGCACGGCGCCAGGGCCGCTTAGAGCCCTTCAATGGACCTTGCCCAGGGCTCGAGCAGGGGGAAGTACCTTCTGATTCTTGAGGCGGTACTGGTGATGGCAAGGTGTTATGTTGTCACGGGGATGGCTCTATGGTATTGGGGCCCAATGGAGTAGAAGGTGGAGGGCTTTGGGGTGAGGGACATCGGCGTCACCCACGATGGACCCAGGCCTTGGATGTGAAGGCCAGTTTGCTCCTCCTAACCGGTGTCGGGGAGGGTGGTGTGGGCAGCAGGAGGAGTGCACGAGCAGCCTCCATTGCCTCCAGGGTCATTGGTATCAGGAGTGACCCCAAACAAGCCCGTGGTGAGCCCTTAATTGGGGAGACAGGACTGCCCTGTTGAGACAGGCCCTGCACCATCGGTACCGGGCTACAACAAGACTGCGGTGCCGGAGGTGACTGTGGTTGGTGACGAGGCAAGCCAGGCACTGACAGTGCCGGGCTGTGCCGGGACTGCAGCGGTGCCAAGGGGCCAAGCGGTGCCAAGGGGCCAAGGTGCTGCGTCGGTGCCGAGGCACTAGGGTTGGTACCGAGCTTGTTCTTCAATGGCCACTGACAGCATGGTGCCAGGCCGGCTCCGGTGCCGAGCCAGGTCTCGGCACCAGGCAGGAACCTGAAGCCTCGGGTGAAGAGTGCCAAGCCTGTTCTAAGGGTAGGGCACGGCACCTTTGTTTCCTGTCTTTGATAGTCTGAGCTTTAAAGGACATGCAAAGGGAACAGGTGGAGACCAAGTGGTCTTCGCCTAGGCACCGGAGGCACTTCCTGTGGGGATTGTCCCGAGGGAAGGCCTTGCCACACTTGGAGCAGGGTTGAAACCCTGGCATGCTGATAGATGATCGCTGATGTTCTGGCCCGAGAGTGGAGGATCCCTGTGGTGGAACTATGTCCATGAAAAAGTTCTCCCAGTCGGGCGAAAAGCTCATAGAAGACAGACAGGCTGCTTGCATTCGCAAGGAGTGGACATTACAGACCCGACGCGTAAGGCGGAAGAAATGAAACTGGGGAGGGGTCAGGAGGCGGCCATATACATAGCCACTGGGTGGCATGGGGAGCGGTGGATGCCTACCATCCGCTGACAGGCTAGCACAAAAGTTTTTCTGACCAATCCGGCGCTCCGGCACAGAGACACCTATTACTGAATGCATCCAAGCAGCGCTTGAAGAAGAAGTCAGGAGTTATCAAAAGCAAATAAAGATATAAAACACATGCTAAACTGATAACACTATACTGGATTACTCTTTAGACTATTCTTCTCATTCTTATCCACAGGGCTGACTGTTGGTGGTATTCAGCCAATCAAGGCTCTCCCGGCCATCTGGATAGACCCAGTCTCTTGCAGTTGCTTCCAACATGGTGTTTCTCTGGCAAAAGCCAACAACTTCTCCCTCTCAAATTGTCTGCATTCCTTTTCTGATCCCCCTCGGCCCTTCCCTTTCTGTGCGGCTGTGTGATTTCCTTTATCCCACCTGACTTAGGCAGTTAAATTTACATTGCTTTTGTAACTCTCCAGCTACAGAGAAGTAGTCCTGAAAGTCTGAGCTACATAACAGCCTTCACATCTGCACACATACATGATGCTGCAGGAACCACCAAAGCAAAAAGGGAAACTTGTCTGGCATAACTGGCATCAAATCATACAATTACATTGCAAAAGTGAACAGAAACATCATACAGATCATAGCCCATTATGCTATGTTGCAAGGTGTTGCTGCTGCGCTGATGGAACTTTGCAGGGATTTAGTTGCTGGTGTTTTGCACAGGTGACATGATGTAGATATACACACGTGCTGAGGATTTTAGCAGTTTAGACAGTTAGGACTAATTGTCCACTGTGATTATGCAACACTATTTCGCAAATTCCTATGATGTTACTTTTGATATATGACAGTGGCATAAAGTTACTTGTAATGAAATTCCATCGTCAAGGGGTTTCCACTGGGATGTGGCAGATTGTGTTTGGCTCTGATTGGTGCTGTCATACAGAAATCACTCTTTCCTGATCTCCAACACCTACTGTGGGCTCTGTAGTATTTTTATTATATTTCCTTCCATTGCATTAAATTTTCCTTTTAAAATTGGTGTAGTGTTTGTTATATTGTATCTGTTTTTGCACAGGGCTCAGAGCACTTTGATGAGTGGGTATAAACACATTTATCTTATTATTTTTATTCAAAAAGTTTGCAAATTCTCTATTAATATTCATCCTCTGTATAATAACGTGTGGAGTCTCCATGGCAAACTTGACTGTAATGAATATAAAGGAGGGGTGGGGGAGGGTATGGGGTTTTTTTGTTTTTTTTTTTTTTTAATTGAGACTGATGGGCTCAGGCAGACTCTGTCACTCCTAGTGTGATTAATATAGTCAGTGTTGCTTAGCATCATCAGACAGTCTTCTCCTTAAATCCTGGCCTGGATCATAAACCCATGGGAAAGATTGCTGACCCAGGAAAGACCACCACAGCTAGGAGGAAATATACAGCTATGGTGGTTGGGGATTCACTTCTGAGGGGGACAGAGGCACCCATCTGTCGCCTTGACAAGTCCTCTTGGGAGGCATGCTGCCTGCCAGGTGCCAGTATCCAAGATGTTATGAAGGGATTGTCGAGAATCATCCACCCCTCTGACTACTACCCCATGCTACTCATCCATGTGGGAACCAATGATATTGCGAGCGGTGATCCTTGGCTGATTAAAGGTGACTACAGGGCTCTGGGAGCGTGGGTGAAGGAGTTCGGAGCACAGGTGGTGTTCTCCTTGATCCTTCTGGGGTCAAGGGTAGGGACCTGAGCAGAAACAGATGCATCCTGGAGGTGAACACCTGGCTGTGAAGATGGTATCTTCAGGAGGGCTTTGGCTTCCTTGACCATGGGGTGCTGTTCCAGGAAGAAAGACTGCTAGGCAGAGATGCATTCCATCTATTGAGGAAGAGGAAGAGCATATTTGGACACAGACTGGCTGACCTAGTGAGGAGGGCATTAAACTAGGTTTGAAGGGGGAAGGAGACCAAAGCCGACAGGTAAGTCACAATGTGGAAGACCTGGGGGAAGAGATGAAACTTGGGGGGTGCTAGGACTGTAACACCAGGAATAAAAGAGAGGGTAGTTGGAACATGGGGGGAATCAAACAATTGTCTTAGGTGTTCTAATAAAGCCCTAATACCTGAGGCAAGTGGGGGAGGACAACACCAGGAGAAAATGCAAGGACGCAGATGCAACAGAATTGAAAATCAGCCTGGTATCTTAGGTTCCTGTACACGAATGCAAGGAGCCTGGGAAACAAGCAGGAAGAATTAGTAGTACTGGTGCAGACAAGGAAGTATGATATAATTGGAATAACAGAGACGTGGTGGGATAGCTTGAATGACGGGAGCTCTGCCATGGATGGGTATAAATTGTTCAGGAAGGACAGGCAGGAAAGAAAAGGGGGAGGAGTAGCGATATATGTAAAAGAGCTTTATGACTGCTCAGAGCTCCATTATGGAAGTGGAAACGAGAGAGTTGAAAGTCTGTGGGTTAAGTTTAGAGGGGAGAGCAACAAGGGGGATATCGTGGTGGCTGTCTGCTGTAGACCGCCAGACCAGAAGGAGGAGGTGGATGAGGCATTCTATAGACAACTGGCATAAGTTTCTAGATCACAGGCCCTGGTTCTCATGGAGGACTTCAATTACCCTGACATCTGCTGGGATGCTAATACAGCAGTGCACAGGCAATCCAGGGAGTTTTTGGAGAGTGTTGAGGACAACTTCCTGGTACAAATGCTGGAGGAACCAACTAGGGGCCTTGCACCTATCAATGTGCTGCACACAAGCAGGGAAGAATTGATCAGGGAAGTAGAAGAGAATGGCAACCTGGGCAGCAGTGACCATGAGATGATAGAGTTCAAGATGCTGATGAATGGAAAAAAGGAAAGAAGCAAAACACAGACCCTGGACTTCAGAAAAGCAGATTTTGGCTCCCTCAGGGAACGGATGGGCATGATCCCTTGGGAGTCTGATCTGAAGGGGGAAGGCATCCAAGAGACCTAGCTGTATTTTGAAGAAACCCTGCTAAGGGCACAGGAAGATACCATTCTGATGAGCAGAAAGAACAACAAATGTGGAAGGAGCCCAGTGTGGCTTTACAGAGAACTCTGCACTGGGCTAAAGCATAAAAAGGAAGCTTACAGGAAGTGGAAGCTAGGACAGATGACAAAGGAGGCATATAAAGATATTGCTTGGGACTGTAGGGATAAAATCAGAGAGGCCAAAGGACAAATGGAGTTGCGGCTAGCAAGGGATGTAAAGGATAACAAGAAGGATCAGGGATGGTGTAGGTCCCTTACTGAATGGGGCAGGTATCCTTGTGATGGAGGATGAGGAAAAAGCTGAAGTGCTCAATGCTTTTTTTATTTCAGTTTTCACAGGTAGGGCCAGCTCCCAGCCGACTACACTGAGTATGACAGATTGGAGAGAAGAAGAGAGGCCCTTGGTGATGGAAGGTCAGGTTAGGGACTGCTTAAAGAAGCTAGATGTGCACAAGTCCATGGGGCCGGATGAACTGCATCCGAGGGTGCTGAGGGAGTTGGCCAATTAGATAGCAGTACTGCTGGCTATAATCTTTGAAAACTCGTGGTGAATGGGGGATGTGCCAGAGGACTGGAAAAAAGCAAATATAGCGCCTATCTTCAAGAAAGGCAAAAAGGAGGATCCGGGGAATTACAAACCTGTCAGCCTCACCTCAATCCCTGGAAAAGTCATGGAGCAGGTTCTCAAAGAATCCATCCTCAAACACTTGGAGGAAAATAGAGTGATCAGGAACAGTCAGCATGGATTCACCAACCTCACTACCTTCTATAATGAGATGACTGGATTGTTGATGTGGGAAGAGCCGTTGATGTGATATACCTCGACTTTGGTAAGGGTTTTAATACAGTTTCCGACAGCGCTTTCATCAGCAAGTTAAGGAAGTATGGGTTGGATGCATGGACTGTAAGGTGGATAGAGAACTGGCTAGATCAACAGTTTCAGCGAGTAGGAATCAATGGGTCCATGTCTAGTTAGCAACCAGTAATGAGTGGTGTGCCCCAGGGGTCGGTCCTGGGGCCAGTTCTGTTCCACATTTTCATTAATGATCTGGATGATAGGATAGATTGCACACTCAGTAAGTTTGCAGATGACACCAAGCTGGGGGGGAATGGTAGACATGCTGGAGGGCAGGGACAGGATTCAGGGAGACCTAGGCAAAGTGGAGCAGTGGACCAATAGAAACCTTATGAGGTTCAACAAGGACAAGTGCAAAGTCCTGCACTTGGGATGGAAAAACCCCATGCACCGCTACAGGCTGAGGAGTGATCAGCTAAGTAGCAGCACTGGAGAAAAGGACCTGGGAGTCATGGTGGATGGGAAGCTGGATATGAGTCAGCAGTGTGCTCTTGCTGCCAGAAAGGCCAATGGCATACTGGGCTGCATCAGAAGACGTGTTGCCAACAGATCAAGGGATGTGATTGTTCCCCTCTATTCAGCACTGGTGAGGCTGCATCTTGAATACTGTGTCCAGTTTTGGGCTCCCCACTACAAAAAGGATGTGGACAAATTAGAAAGAGTCCAGCGGAGGGCAACAAAAATGATCAAGGGGCTGGAGCACAAGACCTATAAAGAAAGACTGAAGGAACTAGGCTTATTTAGTCTGTGGAAGAGAAGACCGGGGGGGAGAGGGGGTTGATAGCAACCTTCAACTACTTGAAGGGATGCTCCAAGGAGGACAGAGCTCGGCTGTTCTCAGTAGTAACAGAGGACAGAACAAGGAGCAAGGGTTTCAAGCTGCAGCTGGGGAGGTCGAGGCTGGATAATAGGAAAAGCTTTCTTACTAGGTGAGTGTGAAGCATTGGAATGGGCTACCTAGGGAGGTGGCGGAATCTCCATCTTTGGAGATGTTTAAGGCCCAACTGGAGTGGTCCTGCTTTTTTGGCAGGAGGTTGGACTAGATGACCTCATGAGGTCCTTTCCAACCCTATGATTCTATGAAAGTCAGTGGGATAGCTCAGGTAGAAATGGGAATGGAAATTGACCAATGGTCTATTAATTTGCATCAGAGTGTTCTTCTTCAGACCATGTTGTATTTTGCATTTGTGTGTCATCTGTGCATAACCCCTAGATCATATAAACATTGGAGGCATGGGTTTGGGGCATGTTGCAGAATCCTCATCATTTGGATTCAGTGGCCATCCCAGCTCTTGTGGCTCTTATCATACCAAGTCCTATGGCTGCAGCAGACTTTGTGAAAAGTTAATGAGTTTTTATTCTGTGTACTGCACCTTAATCTGTAAAATCTCTCACTGTCCCTGAAGTTTGGTGGCTATATTTTTCTCAAGGGTGGAGCATCCTGTGTTCATCTCGTGGACATTATACTTCTGTTCATTCTTATTTTCCTTAACTGAAAATAAAATAAATGAAGGCTTTGTCTTCTGAAGAAAATGGTGTCAACCTGGTGAAACTATTTTAATTAAGGGTTTGTCCACACAGAGCTTTTATTTCGAAACAACACTGGTTGTTTCGAAATAAAAGTCCCTATGTCCACACGTGTTTTCTTGTTTCGAAAGGAGGGAGCTCCTCATTTTGAAACAAGAGCCCTCCTTTCGAAACAGCTTAAACCACTTTGCTTTCGAAAGGAGGGTTATTTCAAAACCAGTTGTTTCAAAATAAGCCATCTGGACATGTTATTTATGCCTTGTATCTAAAGCCATCATTTGGCTCTGGGAAGTGTGTTTTGGGGACCTACCCGCCGCACCCTGGCAGAGGTGTGTAAATGCCAATACAAGGCCAAAAGCAGCAGAGAAGCATTCTCCACAAATAAAGGCTATGGGTCAGAACTTCTGGGTTCTGTTCCTGGCAGGAACTTTGCTGGCTCAAAGAAAGTGTCAGGGCCCAGGCCCACCCGACATCCCGGATCCTGCTCTGGGGCCAAATCCGGCCCCAGCCACTGCCAATTGCTGATAACGTCAGGGTCTAGATCTGGCACCAGGCCACTTGCTGGCAAAACACATGAGGCTCAAAGCCAGAACTAGCTCCTGCGCTGCCGGCAAGTGGAAGGAGGTTTGGAGCTGGCTCCTGCCATTTGCCTGCAGCATTCGGAGCCAGACTCTGGCTCCGAGTCTCCTGCTGCTTGCCGGCAAGAGGCCAAGACCTGGATCTGGCCCCTGCCACTGAGCTGCTGGCTAGGCTTGGCAGGTGCCCCGGCCCACTTCCAGCTCCTGCCGCTACTGGCCAGCAGTAAGTGTAATCTGCTAGGGTGGCCTTGAATGCATTCACTTGCCCCTCTCCAGTGCCTAACAGAGAAACCCCTGCAGAAAACAGCTGGAGAGCCAGGATCCAGTCTGTACAGGACTCACAGAGAAAACTGCTCAGAGTTCCCCTCCCACATTAAACTACTACTCAACATAAACATAACAATGAACTTTATTAACTAACTAAACAAACCTTATCCTAAGAAACCATAATAAATTTAAACAAAACAGTAAGAAACCCAAGAGTCCCAAAGTTCAGGTGGAGTCACCCTTATCACAATTGTAGTCTTTTAAGTCTTTGAGGCTTGAATGCAGAACAAGAGCAATTGTCATCATCTCTAGCTGCAGGAATCTTCAGGCAAATGCCTTGCAGTCCTTTCTTCGTCCTGTGTAGCCAGCACCACATGTCATTGACCATCCAGCTCTCTATCCTGTTGCAGACAACTCCCCTGCAAAACAGTCCAAAGCTGGCAGAAAACATCCTGCAGTCCACTGTCACTAAGCTCCTTTCACTCAGTCCCTGAGCAGATGCACTCTGCAGCTCTGTTTGCTCCTCTCCAGGCTATTCCTTTCAAGCTTCTTCCTAGGCATCTGACTCCAGTACAACAAAAAACCCCACAAACTTGTGGAGCATGCTCAATATGCTACCATACCCTCTTACCAGAAGGTTCTGGGCTGCAAAAATCTACCCAGCAATGTAACCTAGCCATAAGGGATCCCTGAAAGAAATGACTCCTTTTTAGGCACATGGGTTACACAAGCAGCTGGAGCTCGATCCAGGGCATGGCCAGGGAGATGCAGGGCCCATGCCTGGCTGGCAGGTCTGTAACTACAGATTTTGGTGCCCAGGGCAAGCACTCCAAAAAGTGTCTTCCCCTACAGAGCCAGAACTAGGTATTTTGGTGCAGAGGCAGCCTTACGCTCTCTGGGGCCCTAGGCAAAAGCCCATTGTGGGGCCCCCTACAGGATCCCCACTGGCAGCCCCAACCCCAGCACCCCACCTGGGGCTCTGAATCGCCCAACCACAGCCCCAGTTTCCCTGTGGGCCTCGCACGCTGCCAGGGACTCCAGTGCTGCCCCACCAACAGGCCTGGCCCCAGCTGTCCACCACATATCCTGTAAAATGAGAGGAAGATATCTTTTGAAGTAGGTGAAGGGGCCTCTTACTGCTTGGGGCTCTAAGCGGATGCCTGCTTTGCCTACCCCAAAAGCTGCCTCTGTTTTGGCACCCTGGCAACCAGCACAAAATGCACCTTCAAATCAACTTTGTAATTCATGATGGAAAAATAGGGGGATAGAGAGCTGTAATACTTAGGCTATGTTCACAGAGGGTATGCTTGTTTCGAAACAAGACATTTCGAAACAAGCTGTTTCAAAATAACATATTATTGCGAAACACCTTATTTTGACGACAAAAAACTGTGTCCTCGAAATAAGGCAGCGAAATAGCATGTCCACAGACAGTGTGGACATGCTATTTCGCCAGGGGAGGGGATTGCAGGCACCGGCAGGGTAAAGCGCGGCTGGGTCAGGGTGCTGAGGGGGGGGCTGCCCTTCCTCCCAGGGTGCTTAGCGCCCCGGGAGGAAGTGACATGTTGTTTCGGGACACTTTGTTATGAAACAACATGTCCAAACAGGGCTGTTTCGAAACCCTGTTTCGAAATGCAGCAAGGTTTACGCTATTTCGAAACAACCACGGCCATTTCAAAACAAGCTGTTTGCTTGTTTTGAAATAGCTGTGCGTCGTGTGGCCATGGCACTTCTTATTTCGAAACAACCTCTGTTGTTTCGAAATAAGAAGTGTGTGTGGCCATACCCTTACTGATGCGTAACTGAGTTTTGGGGAAATGAATACAAACAGAGCACTATTACCAACCACACCATATATTAAAGATGCAAAATCCAGGTGCAAACACTTGTACACACATTGAGTATTCTGTGACTCTGTGTAACATTTAAGGCCTGTCTGTACTGGGGAGGTTTGCACTGGGGTAGCTGTGCTGCTGTAGTGACACTGCTGTAGCATTGGAGTAGCTATGCTGCTGTAGTAGCACTGATGCATGGCCCTAGTTTTATACAGAGTGTGCATCCATGAAGCTAATCCTGGTTTCAAAGAGCTTTGGTTTAGATATAAGATAATCAACATCTAACCTGTCTTGTGCTCCTGGCAAAAGAAAGGGAAAAGTCTATTTCCTTAAAATGTCATTGATTTGAGGAAAGGTGCTAGATCCACAGCCTATCAGAATAAATCCCTGTTTATCTACATAATGAGAACAGCATGGGCAGCCTAATGGCTCAGTATCCCATTATCAGTACCCTCAGCCATCCAGCTCCCCATTTAATATTTTTTTCAATTAATGCCAACCTATTCATTGATTTTCTGAAAAAATCTATTAAATTATATTGTAAAACTGGCTCTACCACATAGAAAACAGCAACTACAAACTATAATATCTGAGTACTGAAATGCCTCTGTCTATACACACAAAGTAAGTGAGTTAATATCTTTTACTGAACTAACTTCTGTTGTAAAAAGAGACCAGTTTATGAACATACCCAGAGCTCATCTTCAGGACCTGGAGATGATCCAGTAAAAGATTTTACCTCATCCACCTGGACCAACATTGCTACAACAGCACTGAAAACCTAACCTCATATCGAAGACCAGCATTGCTACAACACTGAAAGCAATATACACACACACTCATATAAATTTATAAAATTAACCTGCATTTATTTTGTCTACTGCAAACTTTCCAGTCTTGAGAAATAGTCAAGGAATTGCATGGCAGTCAGTGTCCTGAGGGCATTTGCTACAATAAATTCTAGAGCATTAAATAAAAGCAAGATCTGAAAGGCTTTCATTAATAGTCTGGGCAAGGACAGTTTGCAGGACCACACTGTGATCCCTTACTTTAAACACAAAGTTATATCAAACAACGGCCAGAGTTAAATTAGCCTCTGGAAAGCTCGTGGCTCTTCTATGACACTAGACCTCACGTTCAATAGAACCCATTAATTTTGCTCATTAATCACTAAAATGAGAGAATGAAAAAGGCATCTGTCTTAACAATTGCTTTTTCCTGCCAGGCGCCTTCCTCCCTGCGGACTACTGAGCCCAGCCTGCCTTCTCCTCCTGCAGAACAAGCAGCCTCTCTCCTTCTGTTTCCTTTCCTCTCTGCTTCTTCCCTCCTGCCCCCTTTTTTGTTTCAGTTTCCCCTCCCAGCTGTGTGTGCGTCTCCCTTTTAGTGGAAAAAAGGGGGCGGGAGGGAAGAACCAGAGGGGAAAGGAGACAGGAGAGGGGGGAGGCTGTTTTTCAGCAGGAGGAGAAGGCAGGCTGGGCTCAGCAGTCCACTAGGAGGCAGGCACCCAGCGGGGCACAGGGGCACCGAATGACCCCTTTCCTGCCTGACCCACCTGCCAGCTCCTAGATCCCCTGTGGCTGCCTTCCCCACTGACCCTGAGCCCCCTGGCAAGGCTGCTCCTACCCTGACCCTGAGTGCACACATGAGCATGCGGGGGGGGGGGGGGATTTAAAACTCCTAGCTGGGGCCACAACAGGTGATGCCCTCTAAAATATGGTCCTGAAGCAATTTCCTGGTTGCTCCACCCTAGTTATGGCCCTCCTGGCCCAAGTGCAGCAATGCCCCTGTTTCCTGGGCTGGGAAGGGAGTGGGATCTAACAGGCGACAGCAGGGAAGGAGGATTCCTGCCCCTCTCCCCCATGACCTCTCCAGCCAGGGGTAGCTGGAGCCAGGACTTATCACCCTCCACACACTTGCTTTGGCTCTGCCAGGGCCAGGGCCAGGGCCAGGGCCAGGGGAGTCAGCATCCCCCCATCCCATGTGGCTCTCCTCCCGGCCACCCAACGCCCCCAGCCATCCAGGGTCACCACCATTACTGCACACCCCACCCCCCGACTCTGTAACTGGCCCAAAGGGAACTGGAAGGAAGGAACTTACTCGCTGGCCTGGGGCCTAGGTAGCTTTTGTTATCTGGGTCTGGGAACAGGGATAGGAAAAAGGTTTCTTTTTGCTGCTGTTGCAAGGAGTGTGCCCTGGCGTTAATAAATAAATTTGTTAGTCTTTAAAGTACCATAGGATGCCTTGTTTGTTTTGCTGGCCTTATTAGCATCTAAAATCCTGCCCTGAACAACAGCAGCCTTAAACTGAGTAATTAGTGAGGGAAAGATGAGCGAAGAACGGGTAGTTTGCAGCCTGCTCAGAAAGAAAGCAGTTCTGTCTAATTTGGTGCCCCAGTTGACTGCCTAGTTCAGCTATATGGTGGGGCCAACCCTGCTCAGTGATGACCCATACCAGGCAGCGTGACAAGTCTTCTGTCACATCTGGGTTAGAACCTGGAGCCGGGTTTCAACAGCACTTAATCCCCTGGGCCAGCAATCTTTAACTTCCCATTTTGAAACACTTAATGATGTACAATTTCCAAACAAACAAACAAAGCAAACAACAAGAGCAAACCTATCATTCTAACAGGATATAAAATGCTTGTCCCAGTGTGGCCATCAAAGATCCACTGATGTGATGTGCTAAAAACAAAAGGTTGTTGTAACACAGAGGAGCTGTGAAATTCCAGTCCGTAGTTTCACCAGGTACTCTTTTTTGTATCCTGGCCTGAGCTGTTCTATAATGTGGCAGCAAACACTTAAAAAGTTTCTGCATTTCACTCCAGAGGAGACATCATATCAAACCCACTGATGCCAGCTCTCATGACATTTTGTGTTGGTCTTACAGCCCCAACAGCTCCGTTCAAGGGAATGCTGGAGAATCCCAGCTTTCATTTTGTGCAAAGAGCATGTTGTCCTCATGGCTGCAGAGAAACATTGAAAGAGTGGAGTAAATAGACCGCAAAGACTGAGGCATCTAAAAGCAAAGATAAAGAACTCTCAACTGAATGTTTTTTAACTCTCATGATTTTCATGTGCTTGTGGTTGGCTATATTATCAGTGAATAAATTGATCCTTTGCCTACTTCATCACAAGACTATTGTAATAACAAAGTTGTTGGTGCTGAAATACAGCCACAGCTTCATACTGGGGGTAGTGAGAAGAGGAATCCTCCTAGGCAGATCCTCTGGGTGGCTCTAGGATGTGGGGGTGTGGCCATTGCAACAATCTCAGTGGTTCATTAAATTATTTAACAAACCAGTGAATGAGAAAGGAATGTACAAGCTTTAATAAAACAAACAAGGGAGCTTCTCTAGTGAATTGATGCACACAGCCAAGCAGCGTTCCTGATCCCTGTCTCCATCTAGACACATCTCCAAATTCCACACTCACAACATTGTCCCTTATGAGTAGTGGTTAAAGTAACCTGGAATGCCCCAAAATGCAGTTCCAGCACCCACAAATCTGGCGGGTGAGAGTTCCAGGGCCCTGATTCCAGAATCTAGGAAAATCAGTCCCACACATGCATGAAGGGGGCCCAGAGATTAGGAAGGCTCCAGGGCCCCTCAAATTATACTTTAACCACTGCTTATCAGGGAACATCTCCAAATCACAAACTTTCATGAACATACATCTATAGACGCTGCATCAATCTTTCATGAACATAAACCTACTGACTCTGTAACATCCAGTCCTTTCTGTGACCTGCCAAATCTCCTGTAGGTCAGGGTCTCCTATAATCCTGCCCTCTTCTCACCTTTCCATCCTTAAGCATCCCCATCATTAGCTCTGCTCAGCGATTACCCTGCTGGAACCTGATTACAAGGACATTTATGGGCCCCACTCCCTGCATGGTGAACTAGGCCATCCCTAGGGGTTGCGGGCCCCAGATAAATCCCCCTCTGCAGGAGCCCCACTCACTCCCCAGCACCAGGGTGCAGGGCCAGCTGGCTCAGGGGTGGGGCAGGCCCCTGCTCTGGACATCCCCTGCAGGAAACCGGGCGAGTGGGTGAAAAGCGGCACCCCGGGTCAACCCTGCCCGTCCACCCCCACCCCACATGTGCTTCTTTCAGCTCAGTGACAGGGCAATGGGGAGGGGGCAGAAAGCAGCGTGGCCGGGGGAGCAGCGATACGGGCCCCACACTGCCTCCCGCCCCCTCCCTGCTGCTCCCGCACAGAGCAGACAGCAGTGCATGTGGGGAGGGGGCGGACCCGCAGCACTGAACCGGACCCCGCTTGTGACCACCTTGCCCAGTACTTGTCATGGAGGCAGCAATTCGGGCCCCACGGGGCCCCCAAAACACAGGGCCTGGACAGCTGCCCCTCTTGCCCTACCCTAGGGATGGCCCTGATGGTAAAGGAGGGACATACCTTGTGCAGCAACATCTGAGCAATATCTGAGTTCATTATTTCCTCTCAGCATCTGCAGATAAGTAGCTGGAAGAACGGACTACCAGCTCTGCACAGTCTTGCTCCTCTACTCTGCCGCTCCTCTCCCTTGCAAACCAAAAGAAAGTGCCGCTTTGAATTCTGATTCACACCTTACACCCAATATAACATTTCCCAGCTGTTGGTAACTCTAGTGGTGGCTATGCTTCTCCTTCCACCCTCAATAGATAAAACTGACTGCTTGGCTTTTTTATCTTGCCCCCCCTGGTCCCAATTGCTCTCCTCAGACCCAGTGACCTAATCTAGTATACATTGGCTCTGAACTCTTAGCGCTCAGTTCCTCCATATAGTAGCCAGGTACATAAACTAATAAAAAAACCTCTGTGAACTCACGAACATGAAAGATTATACACACAAAGCATCAAGACTAGCAGATTTAAGAATAAACAACATATTATTCCAGGGAAGGAGAGGGGGGAAATTGGAAGAAAGAAAAGGGGACTGGTAAGGCAATGAAGCATATGAAATAAACACACAAACAATGGAAAGGGTTGGTTTAAATGAATTTCCTGACAAGAGCAAATATTATGGGGGAGCTTTGAAATGATTGATATGCCCTATTTTGACATTTTTTAAATGAGAAGTTTTTGGTTTTCAATTCCAAATAAAATATTTTAACAACTTATACTAAAAAATGTTAATAAGAAAAAAGATCAAAACTGAAATGGAACATTTTGAAATTATCAGAATGAAATGTTTCAATTGACCCAAAATGATTTCTTTTTATAAATCTCGGTTTGTGAAAATTTGAGGCTTTGATCTTTTGTTCTCATTTGGAGCATGAATTTCTTTTTTTGAACTTTCGCAAATTCTTCAGAGATGGGAAAATCATTTCCTTCCAAATTCTACTCAAAACCCCACAACAAAGTAAAAATAGATACGATTTCCTCTCCCCACTCCCAGCTAAAGTCTCCCCACAGATCTTGGCTGATTGGTTGAATCGGAGCTGAAAGAGAGTGCAGTGTTCTTTGCTGGGACCTGTAGTTGGCTTGCCCAGGTATGTGAATAAGCAGCTCTTCATTCACCCAGCTCTTACCAAGAAGAAATGTGACAGAAAGGCAGTCTCATTTTTTTCCCTTCAGTTATGTGCATGGCTGTTGGGGGGAAGTGCTTTCCTCGGGCCCCCAAATGGCAAGAGAGTTGTATTGTTTGATTTTGTGGGTGAGGGGTTGCACAAGAAGATTAGCAAAAGTCTCAGCTTGTCACAGTTCATGTGCTCTCAAATTCAGGTCATCCACCTTTGTAATCTATTCATCAGCTGGTTTGAGGTGACTGCGTGGTGACTTGAGCTAGCAGCACTTGAGTTCTTCATTTGGGTTGCTGGAGAACGCCAAAGGGTTTGTGTCTCATCATCTCCGTAAAGAATCCTCATATTAATTGCTGACATGTCTTGTCTCTTCTCTGTCATAATAAAGAGCAGCAAAACAAGCAAGGAGTCTTGTGGCACTTAAATATTAACAAATTTATTCATCACATGAGATTTCATGGGAGAAAAATCCCACTCTGTCAAATTTCTTGAAGATGTCTGATTCGTCAAAGCATCTGACAAAGTGAGATTTTCTCCCACAAAAGCTTATGCAATAAATAAATTTGTTAGTCCTTAAGTGCCACAGGACTCCTTGCTTGTTTTGCTGAACCACACTAACATGGCTGCCTGCTTGGAACGTAATAAAGAACAGGAACTCATTGCATCTGTGAGGGAAAGGCAGGAGATGCAGATATCCAGATCTGAAAGTCATGGGCAGTTAAGAGCAGAAAAGCAAGGCTGTGTAAAATTAACAGTTTGGTACTTGTTCAGCTCTGCCCTGTCTGTGCCTTCAAACCTTTGATCTACTTAGCCTAGTGACAAGGCCAATTTGTATCTGCAATCTGTGCTGCAGGAGAATGAACCAGGTCCTGCACCATTGTGTCTGTCTTTGGCAGACTCAGCATCTCGGCTCTGATTCCAGTCAGTTGTGGGTGGTGAGAGATGAAGCAGACAGCAGACAGCTAGATTCTTCAGAGAGGTAGTCTGAAATTCCAGTGTAGAGGCAGCTGGAAAAAGGCTAGTGAGGACTTTTCATCTTAAGTTGATTTTCTGTAGAAATTGCTCTAGGAAGCAAGATGAGGGTATATTTCTCTGTCAAGCATTTTAAGGTTTCCCTGTAGCTTTTGAGAAGATATAGAACCTCTTCTAGCCTAGGCAGCAACATGATTTTTGTCTGAACTGGGCCATGTCCTGGCAGTTTGGCTTGCATGATTAGATCTCGGATGAAAAGTCTAATCAGCCTCATAAATTTCTTTCCCCTCTCAGTAACATCCTAACCCACTTCAACAATTAGGGACCTATGGAAATACAAGAGTGTGAAACTATTCCTCTTCCTCCACCACCACTCCCTTGCACCTCTTTAAACTTTAGAAGCCACAAATTCCCAGCTGTGATCTGTGATGGGGTGTACTAACTGCAGGCGGCGTGTGCATGTGACTTGTGCTGGGCCACCTTCTGCAGTGCCTCGGGACTGCTCTGGGGATCAACTCTTGTTTGGACTAGCACCCTCTCCTGTTGGTTACTCAAGCTGCGATCCCTCTCTCTCTCTCACTCTCATTCTCTCTCTTCACAACCTAGGTTGCTCCCTCTTTGTGACTCATCCTTCTGACCAGATCATTACGTAATCTTCCCTTTTTGTGGTAACAAAGATTCTCTGGGCCAGCTTTAACCTCCAACCCACCTGTGCTACTTCTAAGTGGCTGATAGGGGAACCTAGACTCATCCTCTAAACTGGGTTCCAGGTAAGGACCCTATGACAAGCTGGCAAGCTCCACATGGTCCTACAACTTGCTGCTGTTTCCTTGATTTCTTCCTACTTAGCCCCCTCATGCTTCGTTTCCTCTCAGCTCTTCTGTGGTTGATCTTTTGTCCAAGGCTAGAACCTGGGGGCTTGTTCTCCCTCTTGAGGTTTTCTGTACCCATAGACTCACTACGGACTATCACCCTACATCCTCTTTCTGCAGCAAACCTGGCTTTATGATGTAGCTGACTCAGTTATGAATAGTAGTCCCCCAAGTGCAGCTACGTACCCTAATTAGTAGAGCCCTCTGTGGATACAAATAAGTGGATCCGTATCCAACCTGCATCCGCAAGAAATGGTCCGCGGATATCTGTGTTGTATCCGTGGATGCAGATATAATGCGGATATCCATGGATATCCACATATTTGCAGGGCTCTAGCTCTGTGCAGATAAAAATATGTGGATCCATATCCGATCTGCATCCGCAAGAAATGGTCCACGGATATCCGTGTTGTATCCGCGGATGTGGATATAAGATGGATATCTGTGGATATCCATGGATTTGCAGGACTACTAATTAGCACTTCAAGCTCTCATTAACTCCTTCAAGGCCTGTATTGGGTACATAAACCATCGCATCATCCTTTTGAGAAAGCCTTCCTGTTATAAACTCATAGAATATTAGGGCTGGAAGGGACCTCATGAGGTCATCTAGTCCAACACTTGCTAAAAACAGGACTGCTTGCACTAAATCATCCCAGCCAGGATTTTATCCAGCTGGGTCTTAAATTCCACCATCTCACCAGGTAATCCATTCCAGTGCATCCTCAGGATTTAAGTGTCCTAAGAAGCCAACATTATGTAGCAGTTTCATGAAATGGCTACTGTCTCCCATAAGACAAGGCTTAAAAATTGGTGGTAGTCTCAACTGACTTTTTCTGCCCAAATTTCCTGCTGTTGCTATCTCTGGTGCACGTCCCTTAACAATAAGAATAGTGGGAGTGAAAGTGTAGCCAAGGCTCCAGGCAGCACCTGGCACTTGAACCAGGGCCATTCCTAGGGGGATGTGGGGCCCTAGGCAAGTTGCCCTTTGTGGGGCCTCTACTTGCGCCCCCGGCCCAGGGGAGGATCAGGCTCCTGCTCTGGCTATCCCCTGCCAGAGACTGGGCGAGCTGGTGAAAAGCGGCAGCCCGATTCAGTGCTGCCGGTCTGCCCCTTCCCCACGCACACTGCCTCTGGCTCTGTGCTCGAGCTGCGGGGAGGGGACAGGATGCAGCACGGCCGGGGGGGCAACAATACAGGTCCTGCACTGCCTCCCGCCCCCTCCCTGCTGCTCCAGCACAGAGCCGAGAGCAGCGCACATAAGGGAGTGGGTGAACTGGCAGTGCTGAGTAAGGCCACCGCTTTTGGCCAGCTGACCCAGTCCCTGGCATGGGGGCGAGCAGCAGTGCGGCCCTGAGGGGTCCCCAAAGCATGGGGCCCTGGGCAGCTGCCCCTCTTGCCCTACCCTAGGGACAGCCCTGATTTGAATCTCTTTGTTGTCTAACCCTGCTAACAGCTGTCCGTGGGGTCATGATGTCATTAGGTGGTAGTGCAAATTATTCCGGGGGGGGGGGGGAGGAATAAGTGCCCTAGCCCAGGATATATGTGGCTGTTCATCAACATTTCCCAATCCAGGCTCAGTCAGCAATTTTCTCCCAGGAAAGCTCAAGTGATACATAAATTTGTTAGTCTTCAAATAAGCCACCAGGCTCCTAGTTCCATTTAAAAATAGAAATCCTTTTCTAGTGTCTTTAGAGCTTTCCTGGCTTGCTTGCATGGATAAGCTCTCTATAGCCAGAAGCAGAGTCCTTAATCATGTCATAAGACTATCAGGCTGACACAGTGCCTAATCTCCTGGAAACCCTTTCCTAGCTGGGGATCCTTTCCTCACATTAGAGGCCAGGTGGCCTTCTGAGATCTTGTCAGTGTTTATATGTTCTGGAGGCACAGTGGGAAAGGTTGAGTCAGACGTACTTTGCACCCAGTGCCCTTTGGGAGCAAAGTGCCAAACCAAAGCGTCGTTCAGACTCAGTGACCTTAGAGGAAATGGAGTCTAAATCCATTATTGACAGTGTAAACCAGTCCAGGCTGGGTTATTTGTTTATCATATCGTTCACACAAATACCTTGTGAAAGGAGCTGAACTGAAAACACATCTCTGTATGTACAGATAGGAGCAGCACAAGCAGTAGCTTCTCACTTCTTTAGGCTTCAGCCTTCACGGCCCGTTCAGTTCTTAGCCGTTCTACTGAGCCTCCCAAGAAGATGGCTGCTTAGTGACGTAGTTTGTGATGCCCACTAGCAACACGGTTGAGATTCAAAATGACTTCTCACAGGCCATCAGTCATCCCTCAGGTGAAAATGAGAGAGGCAGCCCACATAGCTTTAGAATTCATAGGGCAGTTAGAATTAAAATAGATTCATCTGCGAATTTGACACTGTTAGGCCATTGAAGCACGCTTCACCTCATAGGCACAGAGGATGCCCCCAGATAGACAGCACGCTGTGTATTGTCACTTACCCTCCTGACTGCCCATTGTCACGTGACCTTTCCCCTCTATTGTTGGAAGGCCATTCTCCTGACTCGTTATTGCCACATATCCTGTGCCATCTGTTGCCGCCCACCCACCACCCATCCCTTGTCACATACCCATCTCATGTCATGTAATCCTCCCTGGCTGATGTCACATATTCATCCAACCCCCCTAATACAAAAGTTAATATTTCCCAACCTGTTGCCCTCATCTTGACGCTTCTTACCATGTATGGAAATGCTTTTCTAAAAGAAGCAAGAATTCTTAGGAAACTAGCTTAAACAAACAAACAAAAAAAAAACCAACAAAAAACAAAAACCAACCCACCGAGGAGTCATGTGGCACTTTAAGACTAACAGATTTATTTTTCACATGAGCTTTTGTGGGAGAAAATCCCACTTCAATGCATAGCATAAACCAGTATACAAGAAAGTGCCATGCTACTCTTATTTTGAAGCTGCAACAGTCTTTGTTCAGATTTCCCAGTACCATAAATAAACCTCTTCAGTGTTGTCTGTATTGCCTGGTTCTTTTTGAAGGGACCTTTCAAACCTTACACCACCATTAAACTGGATTTGAATAGAAATTGGGGCTGGGTCTCATTACAAAAGGTGATTTTCCCTTAACTTTCCCACCTTCTTATCTGTTGTTCCACACCCTTTGGATCAAAACAACTTGCTTGATTTGCTGAAAAAGTCTTTACTGACCTTGTGACTTAATGTTCCTTGCTTTTACAAGTTCCAAAGGGGCAGTCATGTTAAAAAAAAAAAAAACACAAGGCGTCGTGTGGCACTTTAAGAGTAACAGATTTATTTTTCGCATGAGCTTTCGTGGGAGAAAATCCCACTTCGTCAGATACTTCAAAGATGGGTGAACTTACAGAATGGAATGAAAATAAATGCAAAAGGGTGTAAAACATAGGACCAAATCATACTGTAACAGCAAATCAGAGCAGTTGTTAGGTTCAAAACATGGGAAGCCTGAAGTCAAATTATCTTTTGTAATGGGAGAAGAACCCCTAGTCTCAATTAAGTCCTGCTTTCACAGAATTTAATTTGCCTATTAATTCGAGTTCAGCTGTTTCTCTTTGAAGTCTTGATGTCCCAGCCACATCTCTGACGCGGTCGTTAATGAATCATTTATCAAGTGATTAGATAGATGGAAGCGCTCAGCAACTGGTTTCTTTGTTCTGTGATTTCTGATATCAACTCTGTGTCCATTTATCCTTTTGTGCAACAATTATCCTGTTTGTCCAATGTATAAGGTGTTGGGGCATTTCTGGCACATGATGGCATAGACCACATTAGTAGATGAGCAGGTAAATGAGCCTTTGATGGAGTATCAGGCTTGATTAGGACTAGGATTAGGATTAGGATTAGGGATATTCTCCCACGAAAACTCAAGCGAAAAATAAATCTGTTAGTCTTAAAGTGCCACACGACTCCTTGTTTTTTTCTTTTTCTTTTTTTTTTGCTGGACTAGACTAACATGGCTTATCCCTTTGGAAATTGACAAGATGCAAGGCAGCCATGTTAGTCTAGTTCAGCAACAAAAGAAAGGAGTCCTGTGGCACTTGAAGACTAAGAGATTTATTTATCACATGAGCTTTCAAGGGAGAAAATGCTACTTCATCAGATGCTTTGAAGACAAAGTGGGATTTTCTCCCATGAAAGCTCATGAGATAAATAAATCTGTTAGTCTTTAAGTGCCACAGGATTCCTTGCTTTTCTTGTATTTATATATTCTCTGTCATATTGTATTTTCCATTTCATAAGTCTGATGAAGTTGGATTTTACCCACAAAAACTGATGCGACAAATTTCCTAGTCTTTAAGTGCCCCAGGACATTTTGTTTTTCTTTTAACATACAAGGTCAAAGTGCCCAAATAAAATTGTTGCGGGAATTATTGCTGGAGTGTAAACTCCCCAACCTTTTGTGATATGGAAAAATCCTCTCAATAAATGTAGTAAACTCTTTTGAATCGTCAAGCAAACATACCAGCAGGCAGCTTATGTGACTGTGCAACGTGATGCTCAGAATGCAGTTAATAGCCTAGTATATAAACTGTATTCAGGTATTTATGATCTCCCTGATGCTTCCAGGGATATAAGTGATGCCAACACATTCAAATGAGCTGGCTTATGTCCTAAGCAGTTGTCTGTTTTGAAACCCCAAGCCTTGGATCTGGAATCCACATCATGGTGCGTAGCTAAAGAATGCCATATAACAACATGCTGTGATGGGCTTCCTCTCCCTCATTAGGGGAGTTGCAGGTGGGTGAAATGTGAGAAAGACACTGAGGGAATAGAGTGAACTACCTGTTTCAGTTTCTACTGGAGCCGGTGTTGTTGTGTTAGGACCCCATGCCCAGATGCTCAAAAGTATTTAGGAAGTCAGTGGGATATGGAGTTAGGGTCCTGGCTACTTTTGAGGATCTGAGCACACTAGACACAAAGTTTGTTGCATTTTTAAATAATGTGTCTGACTCTTTCATTTGAATGTATTGATATTAAACCCATCTCAGAATTATGAAATGGTGAAGAAATGAACCTGTGCTGGCAAACAGAAGCACAATACAGTGAGCAGCTACTACAGCCATAACCAAGAAAGGCCAAGATGGAGCAGGCCAAGTCACACTCCTAACCCCTATCCCAGAAGGTCAGTTTGAGCATAGTTCTGCTGTCTGGAATTCACCCAGCACACAGATGTGGGTCCTCAGAGTCTGTACCAATGAAAAGCAGCATGTACATATTCTGTTATGTCTTCCAGTTGTATGCTCCCATAGGAGACTGACCAATACCTTCCCCCCTCCCTCAGCACATCAGAACCTGAACTGAACCACTGTCATCTTCACAGTCGATATCTACATCCACTTCATCACCATCCACCACCACTCTGCAAGCGTGCCTTCAATTATCTCCCATGTGTCAGAATCTTGCCCCATGCCCTTCCCATAGCTGGTAAAACAATCACCAATGTACCCAGTAGCTTTGTGCTGACAGTCTCCCTGCACCTGCACCATCTATGCCTGTTCCTCCCCATTCAGTGGATGAAGACACTATACTAAGGGATCCTGCCCCAAGCCCATTTCTGCTGATGAGGTGGCCCTCAACCAGAATCTCAGGGTGGCTTTATGCTGTTTGTGTGGAAAATAGTGGTGTTAAGGTAGGAGTGTGTGAGAAACCTCACAAGTGTGCTGAGGCACATGGATCTAATGGTCAACAAATCCCATAGGAACAATTTACATTCAAAGTAGGGTGGAACAGGTCATCTTAGGCTCAAATGTACAGTTTCTGAAAAAAGTCTTTAGAGAAAGTGACCCATCTTCTTTGGATTCTTTTTCTGAGAACACAGAAAAACATTTCTGCCTTTAGATTCTGAAAGATGCATTTGTTCAGCTTCACACAGAAAACTCATTACACCAAGAAATGAAGAAAGTCTTTGCTTCTTCTTTGTGTCTGACCTATCAAATGGGGCTTACTCTGAGTCCACTCTCTCCAAAGTGCTCTATCAGACATCATGTCCTTTTTTACAGTAGGTCCTCTCCACTGAGTGTGGGTCTCTGCAGGAGCCCAATCCTTTCTTTCTGATACCATTCCACTGCTGTTAGTTTTTCTATCAAACCCAAGCCAGCTACACCCATAATAAACTGACTGTTTCCCAGCTATGTACGCTTCTCTAAGATTGTTATCTATTATCTATTTTAGGTTGGGGAGCAGAGTTTTTAAGCTATTGCAGGTTAATTTACTTGTGAATTGAGCTCAGTGAACTCTTTCAGCTGAATAATACTTTGTCACAAAAATGCAGTTTTGAGGAAGGTCAAGTTTGACTCAGGTGAATAATTTCATTCAAATGAAAAAGGAGAACAAATATTGAGGAAAAAGTCTAACTGTTTATTCTGAACATTTAAAAAATGAACTGGTTTGACTTGTGATTTAGAATATTTTGAAACACATTTTATTTTCAAAATATAGCATATTTATTTTTAAAAAACCTCAAAAGAGAGTGAAAAATAAATAAAACACTAATTTTTTCTGTGTTCTTTCAGATAGAACAAAGCATTTTCTTCAATACAGAATTATTTTACTTTTCTTAAAGGTTTTTTTTTTTCTCCCACAAAAGCTCATGCAACAAATACATCTGTTTTGTTTTTACGTGCCACAGGACTCCTTGTTTGTTTTGCTGAACAAAACTAATGTGGCTATCCTGTTGGAATTTCATAAATCATGGCAACGCCTCAACCAGCCCACAGTTTTTTTTGATGTAACAGTAACTGCAGATTTGGGTTGCAGCCTCAACATTGTTCATATTCCCTTTCTCCTGAACTCCATAAAATACCATCTATCGGTGAAGCCTTTCTATTTCCAGTTGCTACTGACGATCCTTTTGACCCTCACTTCCTTCCCCTTCCCCCATTTGTTGTCCCCCATCTCCAGTTGATTTCTGGGCCTAGTGACTCCTCCCCTTAGGTGGATGGAGGAGTCTATAACAATTGATGGGCTTGTGCCCACCCACTTCCCAGCAAGCAAATAAGAGCAACAGGAGGGTTTTGATGGCTGCTGTCTTGCTGTCAAAGCCCCTGTGCTTGCTTTTCTTCAGCGATCTTCCCACCCTGTTTCTGCTTTGCCTCACTCCCATTAACCCTCTACTGCAGTTCCTGACTTTGGCTGTGGCAGCTGGCCTCTGGCTCCCACTCTGACCCTCAGCTCCTATTCCTCACCACTGACGCCCCCCCCACCCCAGCTAACCACTAGGCATGACTGCCAAAGTCCCAGTCTCTGATACAGTCTAGGAGCAGTGGCGTATGGTTTTTGTCTCTTTTGTCCTCTTTCCTGCTTCCCTTTAGTGAGTCATCTCCATGGTTTCCCCCGGCTGCTGGAATCTATGCCAGGGATCTGGATATTCCCTGTGGTCCTGAACCATCATTTCTTTCCCAGTTCTCAGACTATAGCAGTTCAGGTAGCTGTGCCTTTGTCAGCCTTTATCACCTCATTTTTCTCACTGTGCATTTCTCAACCAGCTGACTTTTCTTCAGCTGCTCAGGGTACATCTCTCCTGTTTGCCTTCCTTTCCTCCTGCCTAACCAGGCTAGGAGGCATTTTTTTTCTCTGTACATTTGCCATGTACAATACTTGCTTTTCCTCTGTCAGCACATATTGGAATTCTTCCGTGTCAAAAACCTCACATGCACCTTACCACTTGGTAACAGTTCCTGAAGTAACTGCATCTCTGACCCTTATCTCGCACTATGGGGACCCAATGGCTCTTAGGCCTCTAGCTGCCATTCACTCTTCTACTCCTCCTACCCTTCATTGGGGCTCCTTAGCACGTCTGAGGGAATCTGCAGTGGCATCCCTGTGAGACAGTGGCTACAGTCCTGGAGCTATCCTGCTGTAGCATTCTTGTGTAGAAAGGCCTAAACCGATGGAAGGGGTTTTCCATCCCTGCAGACAATCCATCTCTCCAAGAGGCCGTCACAGGGTCCCAGAAAGAATCCTTCTGTCGATCTAGCTCCATTGACACTGGGGGCAGGTGGACCTAACTACATCATCCAGGGTGCAACATTTTTCACGTCCCTGAGCGATGAAGCTAGATTGACCTTTGTAAGTGTTTGGTGTAGATCCGGTCTGAGTTTAGTTCAGTACCTGCTCTCCTGCTGTCTGTGAGGCAGTGACATAATTACCTACTGACCCACAGCAGAGTATTATTAATTCTAAACAAAAGTATTATAGAGTGAACATATCACAAACCAGTGAACAGCGCTCTCTCACGCACACACACACTGATCACGTAATTCCTCTCTACCACATGGGACCTTTGTTATAAATTTACTAAGCTCAGGCTCAAAATAAGTTAGTTTATTTGACCTCCCTATTCCCCTTGCAAGGTTGTCTCAGATCCTCATTGCTCCGAAACCAAGCCATAATACTCCAGTTCTCTGGGGTGGGGTGGGTGGGGTGAGGACTTTAGCAGCCTAGAAATTTACATTAATTGCAGTATATAGTGATTTTGGTTCCTGCAGGAAATTCCTGTTGTTGACTGTTGAGTCACATTGCAGTCACTAGCCAACACAGGTATAGGTTCAGTGATGTTAGTAACACAGTCTGTTGCATGTTGTCAGTTCCTGATCACTTAGCAATGCTTCCACACAACATATTTTGCCAGTTGACTTGGTTTATAATCTCTATAGTGCCCTCTGGTCATACTGCTGAAAGCAGATAAGTCTGTCATCACCTATTGGCCTCCAGCTTGGGTCTACAGGACCAGCTAGTTTCCAACCTTCCACTTGGCAGCCTGCTGACAACTGCTTACCTTGGCCTCACGAAGCCCAGCCCCAGCCTGAAGCCTATTGACAGAGTCCCAGAGCAGGTGATTGGCCTGCTGACCCTACTTAAGTCAGAAGCAGGAACAGGGAACTCTGCACACCTAATATCTTCCCTTCCATTGAACTAGCTGCATCTAGACTGGGGGTGTAGGCTGACCTAACTTTATCGTACAGGCCATGAAATTTTTCACAGCCCTGTGTGATGAAGCTAGAATGATGTATGATTTTAGTGTAAGCTAGACTGGAGTTTAGCTCAGCACCTGCCATTCTGCTGTCTGTGAGGAATTAACCAGTAACATACTTAACTAGTGACCATTCAGCAGGGTGTTATTTATTCAGAAATAAAGCATTACAGAGAAAACGTGTTATACAACACAATAAACAGTTTACACGCACATGTTTACCACACAGTATCTGTCTCCCACTTAGAACCCTAGTAGGTTCAAAGTAATTCAGATCTTCTTGTAGGATCAAAATTGGGTCATAAACTTATGTCAGTTTTTGGATGGGAGTCAGAACAACCCCACCCCTCTTCCTCAGTCAGATGGTCACTATATCATTTTCAGTTCTTTGTTTGCTAGTCTCTTGAACCAAGCTGTTCACATGTGGTTCATCTGCCAGAATCCAGCCCGACGGGGAGGTCTTAAGACCAGACAGAGCAGCCTGATCATATATACCAGGGTCCTCAGTGGGCAGAGCTAGCCTGCATCGCTGCAACCTCATTGCTATTGTTACTTGAGTTAGCTTTGATTTAGCTAGCTCAAAACTAGATGAGCTATGTCAACATTTACTGCAATCATAGCTCCCAACTGCAGTGCAAACATACTCTTAGTGAGAGCCATTTGGTGGAGTCAAGAGGGTGGAAACCAAACTAGAGGGGATGCAGGATGAGGCTGGAGTAGAAGAACACAAGACAACAGTTGTAACTGATTCATCTGGGTCCAGCAAAGAAGGGAAGGTGGTTGGTGGGTGGTAGTGGATAGGGAGGAGCGGTCCAAGGCTGAGGTTGTGAGGATACAGGTGTGATGTTCCCCTCCTGCAGTCTGGACTGGTGTGCTGCTGTGCCACCCTAACTGCCCACTCCAGGGCCCTCTGCTTTGCCTTACTCTGCCTTGCTGTGTGAACCCCCACTGCTGCTCAGCTCTTGCCCAGCATTCTGCATGTAGTTGATCTCTCAGCCAGTTGGACAAGCCCATTCATTAGCTGTTCATAGGATAGACCCCCAGCAAACCCCACCCCCCGCAGTCCCAGATGCAACCCTGAGACAGTGGCATCGCTAGCGTTGGGCACATGGGGCACGTGCCCCGGGTCCCAACGCTGGTGCCAAGGATCTCCAGCCCAATCGGGCCAGAGATCCGGGGCCCGATCCCTGGTGGTCCGCGGCTGCGGCGGCCGCATCCCTGGCCAGGGATCCGAGGCCTAGTTGGTTGCCTGGCAGGCCCCGCCCCCTGGCCAGTGATAGGGCCAGAGGGTGGCTGCGCCGCTGCTGGCAGCTAGGCCGCGACACGGCATGGCCTGGCCCGGCCAGAAGTGGCCGCTGGAGGCCGGGCCCGTGGCTGCAGCCAGGCCCTGGATCCCAGGCCAGGGACATGGCCACCGCGGCCGCAGCCGCCGGCGGCCAGGTCCCGGATCCCCAGCGGGCAACGGGGCCGCTGCAGCTGCAGGCGGCTGGCTAGGTCCCAGATCCCCGGCCAGGGACGGGGTCACCACGGCCACCGGCAGCCAAGCCGGGGATCCAGGGCCCGGCTGGCCGCCCGCAGCCGCAGCAGCCCTGTCCCCGGCCGGGGATCCGGGGCCCAGCCGGTTACCCACGGCGGTCCCATCCCCTGCTGGGGATCTGGGGCCTGGCTGTGGCCACGGCCGCGGCAGCCCCATCCCCAGCCGGGGATCCAGGGCTGCGGCTGCGGGCCTGGCCTCCAGCGGCCGCTTCGGGCCAGGCCAAGCCATGCTTTGCTGTGCTGCGCCGCACCGTAGCCTAGCTGCCAGCAGCAGCACGGCTTCCCGCTGGCCGTAGCCCGGGCCAGGGGGCGTGGCCTTCTGGGTGGGGGCAGGGCCTGCCCTCTGGGGGCGGGGGCTGGGCCCGGGCCCGGGCCCCGGGTCTCTCACCGCCCCAGCGACGCCCCTGCCCTGAGAACCACCATCTTGCAGGGTTCAGTTGTCCCCCACTGTACCCTACATTTACAGTTGTACATCAATTTAACAAATAAATTGATTTGCACCAGCTTTTACTCCCGGTGAGGCCTTTGCACATATTCTCATTCAACACTGCACTGCTTTAGATGAGATAAATGTTTATTGATTACAGTAAGATTTTAAGCAAAAAAAAAAATCAAATAAGCATAAAACCAAATAATTATTCAGTCAAGGAGATAACCAAAATCAAACAAAAATAACGCTCTTACTTAAACTAAGATCACTGTTTCAATCTATGTTCAGTTTACCATATAAGTTTGGCTGTGAGGATTTACAGCCATTCTCTTTCCCTCTGTTGCTTAGAAAGTGAAATCCAGGGAAAATCCTGTAGTCAGGGCTGCCCTTTTGTGATCACTTCTCTCCAGCTGAATGTGGCACCTTTTCAGCTTTCACGACAACCCCTGGGGTCAGTTCATGTCCATCTGGCAATGGGTTTGATCTTTTCCTCTTGAGTCAAAGGCCTTATGCTGCATTGATCTTGTATGCATGTCTTTCCTGGCTGTGACAATACAGCTCTGCGTGTCTACATCTATTCAAGCCAAGTGAGACATACACAAGGCACAACCTGGCAGAGTACAATGTCTGTATACATGTATGATGTTGCAGAAAACATGCTACCATAACAATAATGTAGAGCATGCCATGAGCATTCCAAAAACACATTCCATAACATGCTTTGCATTAGACCATACACAGTTATCCTGTAAAGGCGAACATGAATGATACACAGATCACATTACGAGGGTGTACTTGGGGTGCAGCATGTCACAATAGGAGACCTGAGCATTCTTGTGATGAGAAAGAACTCAAAGAGAGAAAAGGTAAGAATATGAGATTGAGGCCAAGGGAGGTTAGTTGCTGGGAGTGGGTGATGGGGAGTGCTGCAGGTAAAGCTTCGCCAAGAATTGTTGGAGTCAGCTGGATAGATCAAAGGTACCATTATCCCTGCTGGGTAAACACCTGCTCTCACTCATTTCTTCATTTTGCTTGTGTATTTACCTGTTATTTCAAATGGCACTAATTTTCGGAGTTTCTTTGCAGTAGAGTGAGCCTCCATTAAACTGTGGCTGCTTCCCAAACTGTGACTCTCTGTCTCTCCACAGCTGGTCAGTCACTTGTCACTCCAAGATCCAACTGCAGGGATTCTATGACACCTACCAGAATGAATGAGATCATCAAGTATGAGCATGCTAACTTCTATGGTTACCCCCAAAAACTGGCCTTTGATATCTCAAACTAAGGGTCCGTAGATCGGAACGACTGCATCTCCCTGGGTCTATCAACACCATAAACTATTCAGGCCAGATGTGGGTGTTTGAGGAAGGTGAATACGGTCTCATTGGCCATGATCTGGACAATGTGATCACTTCTCCTCAGCTGCATAGTGAAAACCTGCAGAACCCCCAGAATATCCTGTACGAACATGCACACTATTGAGGGCAGAGCAAGCTGGTAAGAGAAGCAACCAGTCTGGCCAGGGGCCTTTTCCATGACAGAGGATCATCTCCCAGGGTCCAGCATGGCACATGGCTATTGTGTGAGTACACCGATGGAAATGGTGGTGTTATGTGGCCTGGGAAGTTGAGTGATAGTTCAATCTAGCTCAATAACAAGTTGCCATGTTAGAGTCCCCTGTGACCTGGTCACTGCTAGTTACCTGGAGTGCCATGGAGTGAGGGGACCCTCAGGATGGCAGAGAGGTAGAATGCTGCCCACACTTGCACTTCTTCCCTCCACACACCATGGAATAAGTGGACTTGGGGAAGCGCAACTTGTGCTGAAATGAGTCTCACAGCTTTGTGTCCTGCTGTTTGTACCCCCAGGCCATGCTACAACTCTCTCTAGAACAGGGGTGGCCAAACTTATGGAACTCAAGAGCCACACAAGTTGATTATTAAACCTTCAAGATCTGCACTGAGGCTTATAGCCATGAACTTTTACATACTAGATTGATTTGCTGACGTTCTTCCACAAGCCACACTTTTTCATTCAAGAACCACATGCGGCTCCCGAGCCGCAGTTTGGCCACACCTGCTCTAGAATGTCACCCTCTCAGCCTCCTACATGCTTCCACTGAGACATTCTCTGCCTCCTGCACCCACCTGTTCAGAGATCTTTTGGCTTTTGCCTACTGCTTTTCCCCCTTTCATATGCTTTTCTCTCAGTTCATCTCCTCCTGTCCTCCCTTACCCCAGCCAGCTTGTTCTGCCTCTTATCCACCCTGCCTTAACTTCAGAGACTGTAGTTATTCTTATAAAACAAATGAACAGTGCTATACCATTTTAGGAGGAGAGGGGAAATGAATGAAGGTTGCTTAGCTCTGCCTCAGTGAGGAGGGATGGACTAGATGTTTTCTTGAGGTTCCTTCAACCCCTGCAGTTCTCTGAAGGATCACACAACGGACTCCCATAAATACTTGACCTGACCCTGGAGACAACTGCCACATTATCACTGCTAAGACACCATGACATTCAAAGGCAGATTGAAAGAAAGATCCACACAGATGAAGCAGGGTCAACTAAACAGATCATCAGCAAGCCTCATCATCACAAGCTAAAGATAGCAGAGAGCATTAGCTTCTGCAGCTTAACAGGGTGGAAAAGGTAATGGGGATTTGTTCTTTTTCTTTGTGGAGACAGGAACACCTAAACCTTTTGGGGGGATAAATGGGCCACCCACTACTCATAAAAGTAGTTAAGATCTCGCTTTACAAAGAGCTGATTGTGGCTGCCCTGACATGAGGGTCAGTGATGATCACCCTATAGGCAGGGCACAGAAGGACTGAATATGAGATGCATTAGAGCACATTAGGGTGTAGCACCCTGCTCAGAGGGATATACAAGAAACGCATAGAAAAAGTGAATGAGAAACAATTGTGACAATTACTAGAAGACAGCTCTCTCTGGTCACAGTATCTGCAATGCACCTCTTCCCATCCCAGAATGATACAATTCTAAGAGCTGAGGTGATAGAGCAGGGAACCAAACAAAATAATCCAACCTTTCACACCAGGGCCCAGTGTATAAAAAATTCAGATCAGTACTGAGGTGCCCTGCCAGATCTGTAGGGTTGGTAAACCCATGACTGGAATAGCAAGGACACTTACAGTTTGGGATTGAGGGGACAGGCACAGATATCTGGAGGGATGGAAGGAGGGTAAAACTGGACTGACTGGAAGGGCTGTAGATCAGACTTGAGTAGTGACATCAGAGCTATGCGTGGGATGCCCAAGACTAGACTAGCAGGGTGGGATTTAAAGACTTCAACAGATGGAGAATACAGCCTGCCTCTCTAGGGAAGATGTTCCAGTTAGCAGAGCTGGTTGGAACAAGTTTGACAAACTGAAATCATGTCAAACAGTTTGTCACTCTGGAAGCAACAGAATATCTTGTGCTTCCCCAGCCTGGTGGTTAGGGCCCTGGTTACTAAATAGGTCTAATAATTATCCTCAAAAACTCTGTGTGCCATCTTTCTAGTCTGAACCGATCTAGGATCATTTTCTAACCATGGGATCTTACTATGCTTTTTCCTGCTCAGTTGAACTCTGTATGCTGAGAATGGTGGGTTACCTGTAGTATCCATCCTTTTTCGAGATGGGCTGCTCACATACATTCAGTTACAGGTGTCTACATGCTTCAGTGCACAGTTGGCTGGAAAGCTTTTGCCCTAGTTTGTTAGGGCAAGGTCAGTGGCCAATGCCCCCTCTGTGCCATGACTGTGGCTATATATATGACCCTGAGCCCCCACCCCCGTCCCTTCTTTTCGCTAACTCCGAGTACCGGAGGGAACAGGGAACATTTACTTAGATGCAGTCAGGGTACTTCTTTGTTTTTGGTTTGTTTTTGGATTTCTCTGTGCTGAGCACATATACCCCTCCTACTACCCTGCAACTACCTAAGTAAATCACAGAGAAGCAACTCGCTGTGTTTTTTATCTGTTCTTTTTAATTAAAGATTTTACCCCTTTTAAAGTAAGCTCTGGTTCTGTGTCCTAAGAAGCAAGAGGTTTTGCGTGCATGTGCCTCAGCCTGCGCAGCCAGCTACTAAAGGGGATTCTGTTCCAGTTCCAGTTGATATCCCAGCTGGGGTTTAATCACTCTCCTGAGGAAGGAATAAAAGTGATTGAGGGTACCTCATGGGAAGGAATTCCCAAGTGCACCTTCCTGAGTTTTGAAGAGGTTTTTGCATTTGGGTGGTGGCAGCAATACTAGTCCAAGGCAGGAACTGGTGGCCTTGAAGAGTTTTAAGACCAGGCTTTAAGGCCAGTGGGATTTTAGGCCTGTTGCAGGCCCCCACTTTCTGCACTCAGTGTGCCAGAGTGGGGAAAAGGCCTTGATAGCAATAAGACATGAACACAGGAGTTCCTCCACTTCGTAGTGGGAGGAAAACACTTCCAGTTCACATCCCTTCCATTTGGCCTTTCCGTGGACCCCAGCTTTTTACCAAGTGCATGGTGGCCGTAGCAGCCCACCTAAGGAAATGAGAGGGGTAAGGATTTACCATTACCTCGATGACTGGTTAATGAATGGAAAATACTAATGCTAAGTGAGACACAGTATCAGGTTAACCAAGCTACTGTGCAAAAGACTGGGTCTACGCATAAACTTAGAAGAATCCAAGTTCTCCCCAGTGAGGAAAATAGAGTTCATAGGGGCCATCCTGGACTCAACAAAAGCAAGGGCATCCCTACCCCCATCAAGGTTTCAATCCACGTGCACCATCATTTCAGCGCTCCACAATATTCTGATCACCATGGCCAGGTGCTGCCTTCAGCTCCTGGGGCATATGGCGGCCTCCATGTTGGTGATAAGAACGGCCCGCCTGCGAATGAGACCCTTATGACTACGTCTAGCCACAATTTTCCATCTATATCAGCACCCTCTGAACAAGGTGCTTTCCATCCCTCCTAAGGTTCTGGAAACCCTGGAAGCATGGCACAACCCAAACTTTGCTCTTGCAGTGATCCCCTTCAAAACTTCCAACCCTTCAGTGACCCTGATTACAGATGCTTCAGACAAGGGTTGGGGGGCCCATATCTCAGGGGGCATATCGACACAAGGGACCTGGTCACCAAAGGACAGCCCCCTACACATCAATGTAAAGGAACTCAGGGTAATTCATCTGGCATGCAGTATTTTCTTGGACATAATGAAAGGGAAAATGATCCAGATCCTAATGGACAACACTTTGGCCATCTTTTACATAAATAGCCGGGAGGGGGGCAGAATTCCCCTGCTCTTTGCAAGGAGGCTCTCGACCTCTGGGGACTAGCCCTGAAACAGAACTTTGCTCCACTAGCGGCCCACCTGCTCGGGGCGAGCAAGGACAAAGCGGACTCGCTGAGCAGGGAATTTCTATCACACCATGAGTAGTCCCTACATGCAGAGACAGTGAGTTATGTTTTCAGACTGGGGGGCACACCCCAAAAGACCTACTCATGACATACCAGAACCGCAAGTATCCCCAAGTCTGTTAACTCAGGGGATGAGAGTCTGGCTCACTGTCGGATGCCTTCCTGATTCGGGGGGTGGGAGGGCGGTCCTCTGCTGTACGCATTTCCCCCATCCCTCTAATTCATACGGTCCTACTAAAGATAAGGAGGGACGGAGCAGACATAATATTGATAGCCCTGGCCTGGCCTGCACAGGTCTAGTATTCTGGTACATGGGACTTATCAATAGCCACCCCCTCTGCCTCCAATACAGGGCAGACTTGTTGACTCAAGATTCAGGGCACCTACACCACCCGAACCCTGGAGGCTGTGTAGCTAAATGAAACTAAGAGACTTTGCTCACAAAGGGTCAGGAGGGTATTAAATGGTAGCAGAAGTCCCTTCACTAGGGCTACTTACACAATGAAATGAAAGCAGTTCTCCCTTTGGTCTCAGGAAACTGGGATAACCCCAGAATCAGCCCCAATTCAATCTATACTCAACTACCTCCTACACTCTAAAGACAGGGGCCTTTCAACACCCTCCCTGAAGGTATATTTAGCAGCAAGCTCTACCTTACATGAGAAAGTGGAAGGGGTCTCAATTTTCTCACATCCTGCTTCCATCAGATTCCTAAAAGGAATCGAGAGGATCTACCCTCAATGTAGGGATCCTATCCCTCAATGGGATGTGAATGTGGCACTTCATAGCCTAACAGGACCACCATATGAGCCCTTAGGCTCTTGCACTTTCTTGGGCCTATCCTGGAAGGTGGCCTTCCTTTTGGCCATAACCTCCACTAGACAAGTAACTGAACTAAAGGCCCTTTCCTCAAAACCTCCATATAGAAGATTCTTTGCAGACAAGGTGTTTTCTATACCCGCACCCTGCCTTTCTCCCTCAAGTGGCTTCCCCATTCCACCTGAACCAGAACATCTGTCTCTCAGTCTTCTTCCCAGACCCTCAGGCTACAGAGAACCAGAGGAAATGGCACACCCTAGGTGTCAGGAGAGCTCTCCAGACCTATATTGCATGCACACGACTGTTCCACCAGACATCCCAACTATTTGTCACCGTTGTGGAATGAAAAAGAAGCCAACTAGTGACAACTCAGTGTGTTTTGTCATGGCTAGTGAATTGCATTAAAGACTGCTACCAAAGGTCAAACATGCTTCTCCCTAGGAGGGTCAGAGTGCACTCAATAAGAGCTCAGATGTCCTCAACAGCTTTCCTTGAGCAGGTCCCAATACAGGAGATCTGCACACACCCCTCCAACAAACCACGTTGCCAACTTTGCCCACATATCTTGACAAAAGACACCATCATAAGTCCTAATCAAGCCAGCTACTCCATCAAAGGCTCATTTACCTGCTCATCTACTAATGTGATCTCTGCCATCATGTGCCAGAAATGCTGCAAAACCTTATACACTGGACAAACAGAATGACCCCTGAGCAGAAGAATAAATGAACACAAAACGGACATCAGAAATCACAAAACAGAAAAACCGGTTGCCGAGCGCTTCCATCTTTCTAATCACTCGATAAATGCTTTATTAACAACCATACTCAGGGACATCAGTGGGACATCAAGACTTCATAAAGAAACAGTTGAATTGGAATTAATATGCAAATTAGATCATGTGAAAGCAGGATTAAATCAAGACTATGGGTTCTTTTCCCATTACAAAGGGTAATTTGACTTCAGGCTTCCCATGGTTTGAGCCTGTAAACTGCTCTGATTTGCTGTTACTTTATGACCTGATCCTATGTTTTACACCCCGTTGCATTTAGTTTCATTCCTTTCTGTAAGTTCACCCATCTTCGAAGCATCTGAGGAAGTGGGATCTTCTCCCACAAAACTCATGCCAAAAAATAAATCTGTTAGTCTTAAAGTGCCACACAGCTCCTTGTTGTTTTTTCACTGGACTAGACTAACACGGCTATCCCTTTTAAAATTGATAAGGTAAACTGAGCCTAACACAGCTTTCCTTTGTTATAAGAATAGGGAATCTGACTCCCTGTCCCATCACTCCATACTCACTTGCTGCTTCCTGCCAGTATCTTTATTTATATGGCCACTGGTCTATAACTAGCTGTATTTTTGCAGTCAGCTGTTAATGCCTTATCCTCACAGAAAAGCCTGGAACATATCAAAAGTATATCATTTAAGATCCCAACCATCAGTACATCTGACCCATCCTGTGTCTGTAGACAGTGCAAGTGGCTTCACACCAGGAAATGGCATAAAGGCACTGTCCACTTTGCAAACTTTTGTACAGAATTGTCACCCTCACAACTGTGAAGAACAATCTCAGGTCAGACTGTCAGAAACCTAGACAGACACTCCCAAACTGGTAGTATATGCTATAATTTTAGTTCACCAAACTGTTGGGTAATGTGACTGGGTCACCATATTTGTTTTACCATGGACCCAAAGACAGTTACCTTATGCCAGGGGTGTCAATCTCACAGCCTGCAGTCGAGATCCAGCCCAGGGGCATGTGTAATCTTGCCAGAAAGATGATGGAAATATAAACATACATTTTGGGGGTTTTTTGTTTTTGTTTTTGTTTTTTTTTTTCTTGTTTTTGTTTGTTTGGTTTTTTTTTTTTCTTTTTTTTGCATTTGTAATTTTTTTTGGTCACTGAGTCAAGACCATATAGGTGGTATTATAGGTGGTGAACTGCAGGGCCCATGATGGCCAGTGGAGCCAGGCTGGGGCTTTTTTAAATCGCCTGTGTCTAGTGTATGCTCACACACATGGGCCAGAGTGGGGACTGCTTGGCCAGGGAGTGACAGTGGCCACCCTTGCAGTTCCAGCCAGGTGAGTTGGGGGTCCAGAAGGAAGGTAAAGAGGTTAGGGAGGTGAATGAGGTGGGGGTGGGGGCCTGGGGCTGCTGAATGGGACTGTGAGAGTTGTAAGCTGGGGTGGAGGAAGCAGCAAGGCTCGGAGGGGGTGGTAGCGAAGCCTGGTGAGATGGCAGTCAAGTTGGGGCAGGGCCAGGGAAGCCACGGGGGGAGGTGGCAGGGGCCCCAGCGAAGAGTGAAGGGAGATGGTGAGCCCCCAATTTTACTGGGCACACTTTGGTCCGCATCGAGTGTTATGCCCTCAAATACGGCCTGTCACACTGAATGAGTTTGACACTCTTCCTTATGGTATCCAGCCAATTTTACAACTCAGACAAACTGTACTTTGTGATGAAAGTTTATTAAAATGAACAAACAAAAATCACCATGCTTCAGGTTACTTCTAACCCCAAGGGGTCAGGACCCCTACTTGTTCCATGTTAATAGATGCTTAAATTTGATCTCACCCCAAAGACAATACTGTAGCTAATTTCTCTAGTAAATTAACTAAAGGTTTATTAGCTAATAAAATGAAATTAGAATTATTGAGAAATTAAAGCAAAATTAAAGCAGATGTGCCTAAGTGATGCGGTCCGAATAATAGCACAGATGTAGGATAAGTCTCTCAGGGTTGCCCAAAATGAGTTTGGGGACTCATCATTTTGTTCAGAATTCCTCTATCAGAATTCATCAGCCCAGAGATGCAGAAATGCTCCCAGGGTTTTCATAAAATTAAAAACAGCCTAGCAAGCATTTTCAACACAGAACAGATTCTCCTTTTGTTGATTAAACACTGACACAGTTTGTAGAGCTCCCAAGCTTTGAAGTTAATAGGTTTCTCAGGTTCCTATCGTGCTAATGGGCAAGTCAGAGCTCCTGAATTTAGTTACAGTGCTGTAAATAATGCAATTGCTGATCATTACATTACAACAGGGATAGATAAATGGAAATGATACAAATAACATTCATTAATATTACTGCAGTTCTAACACATGAATCCATGTATCTAAGGTTTGCTGACTCCAATGTATTACCTAATGTAACACAGCAGTCATCAACAAGTTGTAGATAGGTGAAGACAATATCACTAGCATTCCATTTGAATAAAAACTAACACAAGCAAATTGGTACATAGTAAACACATCTAATACCTCTTTGAAATTAATCTATCTGTGAATTGGCCTAGGACTGTGGCAGTGACACACAAGTCTCGTTGAATCCACGGAGGCTACAAACTACTGTGCTCCTCTGATTTGTATGGATTTTCAAACCCTCTGTGATATTCAGTTTCTGGGGTTAGGGTTACAACCCTTCCTCCGGGGGTGCTGGCCTGCTGGGCAGTGACTGTTGCTGGGCTGATGGAGGAAAGTGGGCAAGGGCTGGGCTGGACTGACAGAGAACTGGAATGGGAAGCAGCAGCCATTTAGCTTGGCTTCCTGACTGAGTCTCTCTCCGTCCCAAGCTCACAGCTCAATACCCAGCCAGCTCAGGGAAGGACCGGGACTGGAGGGCAGCCACAGAGCCCCATGGCACAGCACAACACACAGGGGAGAGCTAGGCTGGGCTCCGTTGTCCTGAGAATGTCTGGCTGGCTCAAGTACGTGTGGCAGGTGTGGGCCTCTATGGCTATGTTCACACGTTAACTGTTATTTTGAAATGAGTTATTTCAAAATAAACTCCTTATTTTAAAATAAGTTAATTTGAATTAAGAAAATGTTAATTCGAATTAAGGGAAAGCCTGCTATTAAAACAGCTGTTATTTCGAAATGGTTATTTCAAAATAAGGCCGTTCGGACGTGTTGTTTCAAAACAATGGTGTTGTTTTGAAACAACGTGTCCAAATACTGTTGTTTCGAAACAGCCATTCCGAAACAATGGCTATTTCGATTTCAAGTCACGTTTTACTGTTTCGAAATAACGGAAAGCTGTGTGGACATAAGAAATTTTATTTTGAAACAACGGCTGTTGTTTCAAAATAAAACTCTCATCTGAACACAGCCTATGTGGTACCCAGGGGGATGTGCCATTGCACCTGGA
Organism: Podocnemis expansa; assembly: GCA_007922195.1. Classification (NCBI taxonomy): domain Eukaryota; kingdom Metazoa; phylum Chordata; order Testudines; family Podocnemididae; genus Podocnemis; species Podocnemis expansa. The sequence continues at coordinate 1,765,358 of ML682135.1, forward strand.
GCCCCTGGTCATACCTGCAGCTGGCCTGGTCGGCTCTCTGCCACTCCTCCTCGCAGCCTTCTCCATTGTCCCCTGGCCCAGCATTCCTACCTCTTCGCCATTTCCCCCTTTCCTCTTCCCATCACTCCAGCCAGGCAGCCCTAGTCTTGCTGCATCACACACTCTTGTGACATTACTGTGCTGTTTATGGTATTTTTAGTGATGTCAGTGAAAAGTTTACTGTGACAGTAAAAAAATAAATCAACTTCAGATCTTCCTGTCACTTACATTTAAAAAGCCAAGTTGGCAACCCTGATTCTTCCACATAGGGCCAACCCCATGGTGGCGGGGTGCAGGGCCGGAGGCCAGTCAGTCTGTGCGGGTCTCCGTGCCCCACCCTGCACTGAGGGGTGCCGGACAGTCCTGCACCCCCATGCCTCCCATGAATAAGGGGTGGAGCGGGCTGCTCTGGGGGCTGGGCTCTCCTCTCCTGTCCCACCTCTGGGCTAGACCCCCCCCCCAGGCAGAAAAGCCAGCCCAGGGGAGGGGTGGGAGAGCAGCGGGTAGGGGGTGGGGGACAGCGCACCCATGGGGAAGCAGCAGGGTGGGCCCTGCATTGGCCTGCTCATGCCAGGACAGCATGGAGCCCAGGGCACCATGGGGCCCAGGGCAATCACCCACTCTCGCCCCCCTGTTACGTGTTAGCTCTGTGTTCTTGAGGAATCAGAGCATAGTATCCACCCTCTGCCTCCCTCCCGCCCCCATTTCCCCCAACCTCTGCTTGAACTGAAAATCAAAACCAGCAGGAAATGGGAGACATCGTTATCTACCCATATCCAAAAGCCATCAGCACAGTTAATGGAGCTTCATTTGCATTGACTATGGAGAGCCAGGCTCCAAAGCAAGAACTGCACTGAACCCTGGGATTGAAGAAGCAGGGAAGCATTGCCTGATGGGGGATCTCACACCAACCCGAACAAACTCAGCAATTATCAGACCATTCTAGTCACAGACATGATAATTGATACCCAAAATACTGAGTCTGCCTGACTGTATTGTGAGCTTCTCTGAACCATCACACCCAGCCAGGAATGTGTATTGGCCATGTAAACAAGTCCTTATAAAAAACCTTTACCCACATCCAATAGTAGTGTAGTGTGTAGTGTGTGTATCCTGTGCAAGTCCTGACTGGATCCTGTGTGAGTCTGCATTGAGTCCTGAGTCCTGATGCTTGGATCTAAAGCTGTATCGTTTCCACTGGGATTTGGCTTTTCCTCTTCTTTGCTGATTGCCGTGGGAGCTTTGTTTCCATCCAGCCTCTGACCCTGATCTGCACAACCTGGAAACCTTTCTGCTACACAGAGTGGTGAGACCCCCACCCCCCCAACCTCTCTCCCTCTTTGTTTAATTATGACTCTCTCTCTAGGCCTGATACAGTAGAATCTAGGTAATATTGTAGCTGGGTGTTTTTCTTTCCTTGTATGTTTATCAATGCTGTAACTGGGTATTTTGGGGTATTCTTCTCTCCTTTCGTAATTATTAGTGCAAGTTTTAGATACTTAGCAATAAAATGCCTTTTGTTATCAAGCCAGTTTCCAGACTCTTCTAAGATGTCATTCCCTCTCCTTTGTTGTCACGGTTTCTTAGATCCCTGTGATGCCCACAACCCTGTAAGGTTTATTCATTGATGGGCATGGTAGCTTGTTTGACTCCAGGGGCATATAAGGGTGACAGCTGAAAAGTGCTGTGTGACGCAGCCTGCTCAAGATCCATAATCAAGCCTAGTTTGGTGCAGTACAGGGACACATAAGGGTAGCGGCAGAGAAGTGCTGTGTGACCCAGCCTACTGAGTTCAGGGACACATAAGGGGTCAGCTGAAAGTGCTGATAGACCCTGACCACTCAGATGCACCTATATAGAAACCCAAGTGGCACAAGCAGCACACGAATAGAATTACCACGTAACCCTAATAAATGAGCATACCCCAAGTTGGTGGGCAAAGTTGGTAACACCCCCCCCTTACAGACGGCCCTGTTCCTCACACAATGTGGGACTTTGCTTGGGCCTTGTTCTTTGATTCATTCCATCCCTGTTAGATTTTCCATCAAAAGCAAGCCATCTAAGCTGCATAACGATCTGCCATTTTTCTTGCTACATGCACTTCTCTGGGATCATTGTATATTCTCTGTTTTTGGTCAGGGGGACAAAGTTTGTCAGCCAAATAGTACTTCATCAGAAATTCAGTTTTAGGGAAGCTAAGGAAAATGTCAATATGGTTCATTCTGACGTTTGTAAAATGAATTGTTTTCACTTTTCATTTCAGAACATGCTGAAACTAGTTTGTTTTCCAAATGTAACCGTATATTAGAAAAAAAAATAGGAAGAAAAAAGAAACCAAAAAAGACACTGATTTTCTCTTGTTTTAGATCAAACAAAATGTTTTTTTCAACCCCAAATGATTTGTTTTTTGTTTTCTCTGGGGGGGTAAAAATCAGTTTCAAGTAGAAACTGACAGATTTTTTGGGAGGGTGGATTTTTTTATTTTATCCACGGAACCAAAAAAATCAATTTCTCTTGAAAATCTGCATGGGAAACTCATCAGTCACAGAAATCTCTCAGCCAGGTGTCACATGATGCACAATGTGATATGAGTTGTGTAATTTTTCTGTTCACTTTTACAACCTAGTTGTATGATTTGATGCCATTTATGCCATTAAGGTTCCCTTTGAATGCTCTCCGCATTGTTTCAGTATTATTTCTCCTACAGTATCATATATGTCAGGGGTGTCCAAACTTATGGAACTCAAGAGCTACACAAGTTGATTATTAAATCTTCGAGAGCTGCACTGGGGCTTATAGCCACATACGTTTACCTACTCCAAAATTACTAAGTTTAAAATTCATTGCACACTTTAATTTTATCATAAAAAGAGGACAAATGTCAATCCTATTAATGTCAGATTCTAATAATTACTGAAGGTTCCCATGAAAATTAGGCCAATACAATAAAAACTTAGCTGCTGCTTGATGTAGAAGACTGCAGGCTAGTGGCGAGTTTTTTAAAATCCTGACCATGCCGCACTTCTCCCCACCATCCTGACTCCCTGAACTCCTAGGCTGGGGCTGCTTTCCTAAATTGTTTTTCTGACACTCTTCTGGGAGCCACGATTTTTCATTCAAGACCCACATGTGGCTCCTGAGCTGCAGTTTGGCCATGCCTGATATATGTGTGCAGCTGTGAAGTATGTAATATAGCTTAGAGCCTCAGGGCTAGCTCAGTACAGAGGCTGGAAAGATACATGACAAAGGCAATGCAAATTGACCTCCTGAGCTCAAGCAGGACAAAGAGAATCACTCAGCAGCATGGAGAAGGTGAAACAAAGCAGGATGGGGATAATGGAAAACAAATACAGACACTTGGAAAGGAAAGGGACCCTTTTTATCAGACACTTTCCATCTTGAAACATCTACTAAAAGGATTGGTCCCTGCCTAGAAATAGGCAGAGAATGGCTGCAACCTATCACAGCTAGACTTGAGTAGTGAGATGAGCATAATTGTAGTAGTGTTGTTAGGTTAGCATTTCATATCTTTTAGTTACTTGTGGTAACTCCTGATTCTTTTATTAAATGATTAGGCACTATTTTGCTTTATACTCACTTACAGTCATATCCTAATCAATACACTGGTGGTTGTTTTATTTAAAGCTGTGCGGACTTTAGAGCGTGTGAACCAGAGAGGCTAGGCCTATCCATTTCAACACCAAATGGCTGGACATGGGTCTATGAGTCTATGGTGGCTGGGGGAGGGTCCCAATCCCTGTAGGATAAAAGTTCCTGGTGTGGTATCTGGGGCTGGTAGTGCTCACGTAGTGACCATCACCTGAGTGCCCAGAAGGTGCACACCCACTGCTGAGACCGATCACATGCTGGGGGCTGGTGTGAACTCAGAAGTCAGTTCATGTGACTCACTTAACGAAGTAGCCTTGCACCTCTCGATCTGCTGCTCACAAATAGAGAAGAATTTATCAGGGAAGTAGAAGTGAATGGCAGCCTGGGTAGCAGTGACCATGAAATGATTGAGTTCAAGTTGATGATTAAAGGAAAGAAG
>ML682135.1:1774444-1798027 GCA_007922195.1 Podocnemis expansa
AGTGGGGTTCAGCGCTGCACAGCGCTGCTCCCCCCCGGTGCCTGCAGCCCCCCTTTGCAGGCACCGGCGGGGAGCAGCGCTGGGTAGCGCTGCAGCCCACCGGTGCCTGCAGCCCCGCTCTGCAAGCACCCGTGGGGTTCAGCGCCGGGCAGCGCTGAACCCCGTGGGTGCCTGCAGCCCGGCTGTGCAGGCGCTGGCCAGGGGACACCCCTCAGCACCCTGGCCAGGGTGCTGAGTGTTCCCTGGCCAGGGTGCTGAGGGGGCAACCCTTGACCTGTTGTTTCGGAACGTCTTGTTCCGAAACATGTTCACATGAGTTGTTTCGAAACAAGTGTTTCGAAACAAGGTTGTTTCGCCCTCAAGTGGGGTTTAACTTGTTTCGAAACAACACAGTTGTTTCGAAACAAAGGCTTCCCCTTGTTTCGAAACAACTGTGCGTCGTGTGAACATGGTTTTTTTTGTTTCGAAACGAGGTTGTTTCGAAACAAAAGTGCTGTGTGAACACAGCCTAGGATTCTATGATTCAGTGATGTAGTATTTTTACCCTCCCTTGATTTCAGTTGCAATCCATAATATTTCATACTTCTTTTCAAAGGCAGGCATAGCTGCATGTACACATCTCCTGAGAATTATGAATCCCACTCAGCTGTCATTGCTCACTTCTTTGAGCATTACAAACAACACACACCTTATCCTGCAGTATTTACGGAGCTGGGAAAGTATCTGCTGCACAGAACATGGCAGTGTCCATCAAGTAACCCTGCAGGAAGCTGCAGAACAAAATAATTCCTGGTTGTTGCTGGCAGTCATGCAGCAGCTGTACATGGTGAAGCACTGTTTCTGAACCTGAGAAGCAAGCACTGACTATTGCAGTGGTTCCCAGCCTGTGTTCCTGGCACCAAAAGTGTCCCTTGGCTCCCCTCCTGCTAGCAGCAGAATGGAGTCACTGCCTAAGGACCCAGGTGAAGTGCATTTCTGCCGAGCTAAAAGACAGTTCAGGCTCCTTGCTGCAGCCAAAGAGATAGGAGATTAGTGCTCCCCAGGGCCAGCTCTACTGTGAGGCAAGGGACAGACATGGCTTCAGGTGACAGTTCTTAGGGGCACCTAGCCTGCCTGAAGATCAGGTTGCAATCCGCCTCTTCAACTCTTTCCTAGCAGCTCAGGCACTGTTAGTCAACCTGCAGTTTAAGTCATGTAGGCTGAGTGCACTTTAAATCCCTCTGCAGGCAGATGCTGGAGATTTATGTACTTTGGAAAACCGTTTTCAACCTCCATGAATGAGATGGGGAGTGGGGGGGCCAAATCAAAATTTGGCTTGGGGCACCACGACCCCTTGAGCCGGCCCTGGTGCTCCCATCCCCCTGCTAGCAGTAGGGAGCACAGCAAAGCACTCTGCCTAGGTTCATAGGTGCTAGGGTCCTTGCTGGAGCCAGAGGGAGAGGAGAGGAGCCACTGCCTTGGGACCCAAATAAGCGGAGCAGAGCTGCAAGATCCATGCAGTTTCCCTGCTGCAGTGAGGTAGATGGCAGATAAGCAAGCAAGCAGGCAGACTGCTTCCCTGGGGGGGTCTGCTGATGGAGGCTGGTGGCCCATCAGGGCTGTAAAAATGATATCTGTGGCCCTTGAGCCAAAACCGTTGGGAACCACTGGAGTAGTGGGATCGCATAAATATGTAGTTATGGGATGCTGATCAGTGGTTGCCAAACTTCTGTATGTGAAACTGTCTGGAGCTCTCCCTAGCCCTGCAGAACAGTGACACTAAAATGAGTCCTGCTCTCACAGTGAAGAAGTGAACAGCAACTGCTATGCAGAAGCTTGCAACCCCCACGCAAAGCAATTTAGGGGCATTATCTGGATCACTATGCATGCTCTCTGCACAGTTCCTTGGAGCCAGACAGTCAGGGGGACAGTTTTGGAGGCCATCTCGCAGGCAGGAACCAGGAAAGCTGGGATGCCACACTGAGGAACAGAACAGCCAAGATCTGAAAGTTGACTAAGCCTCAGAAGCTGGTTACAATCTCCCTCTGCCCTGGTATTGGAGAATTCTGTTGAAGTTTTGATCTTAGCTAAAAGGGATATCAGGCTGTAAGGTTAATACCATGCATTTACTGACCTTAGGAAACAAATGGTGCTGAATGCAAAAGGAATAGAGAAGTGTGCAGAGATTGAAGGGTGGTGTGCATACGCCATGGTAATGTGTGCATAATAGTAGCAGGCTGTGTGCACCATTACAGCAGGGAAAAATAAGATATATATTGTTGTTACGCCCTAGCCTCCATGTGGTCTGAGTGCGTATGGTACCTGTCTATTGTTCGTGAGACTACATGAGACCAAAAGAAGTTCCTGACCTTACCTGATCCATCCAGTGTCCTGAGGCATCATTCCAGAGTCCAAATCCTCAAGGAGGTGTCCCTTCCATCCACCCAGTCTCAGCACCTGGCTGGGAGGTGACTGCTTCCCTTAAAGGGAGAAGAAACCAGACACAAGTGCTCTTATCACACCATAGGGGCCTACAGACTTAAACCGAATTAAGCACAGTGTCGCTCCCTTTGGAGGCCTGACTGTGCCTATTGGTCCTCTTCTGACTTCTCAGTTTGTTGTCTAATAAACAATCATTTAAAAAGAAGTCTGTCTGTCTGTCTCTCTCTCTGTCTCTGTGATTAATCACCATAAGGGCAATACCACTCTGATAGATGGACATGGGGTAGAGCCTGATGGTTACAGTGGGGTCCTTGTGATTGAGACAGGAATAAATTTGATCTGGTAGGACCCTGTCAGTGGGTAACACTGGTATGCGTAGGGGTGAAAGGAGCTTCTAAGCCCAGGCTTAAAGACAAAATCTCAGGAGCCATGGCCTGAGGCAGTAAAGCCAGCTACCGAGAAAGGGTAGCGAAAATACCAAGCCTCAGACATAATCCCATGTTAAATTTTATATCAATGAGTATTTTTAACTGAGCGGTTGCTGTGTGTGCTAGTGGGGGGTTGGTGGCTGGAAATGACAGGTTTTTATTTCTAGGCAATAGGAATTGAAATTAGTCAGGTCAGGTTTGCAAAAGCTAGGAGAGGAGGCATGAGGGAAATAGACACTTTCTCTAGAGATGTGGTACTTTCGTTCTCCAGGAAGCATTTGGTCCTTGACCTCAGTGCCAGGCAGCTGGGCTGCTGGCTTTTGTGTGAGGTGAGGCCTAGCACCTAAGCTAAGACTGTGTAAATATTTGATTTCTTACTTTTTTAAACAGACAACTCCCATCTCAGCTGAGGGCAGCTCTGCAGATTCTATAAACTCAGTGACCGTGGTGTGGCAGTGGCAGTGTGAAGAACATTGCACCGGCCCCGGCCCCGTCACCCCATTCTGCAATCTTAGCAGACACCCACAGCAGAGAGCAGCCACCAACAGCAGGATGAGGGAGCTGAGCCTGCTGGGCCGTTTCAATTAATTCTTCAGTCGGAGACAGAATGATACAGACACTGACACCACTACCAGTGAAAGCTCATGTGGTAAATAAATTTCTTAGTCTTTAAGTGCCACAGGACGCTTTGCTTGTACTACCAGTGAAGATCCCCTCCTTGCATGGATCATCAGCAAGTTCTAAAGTAAAAGCAGGGTCAGCTAATTACTGCTTGTCCTTTTCCCTGACCAGACTCGGGTCTATAGTTCTCACTTGCAGCAGTGTACTGAGAGTGTCCATTGCTCTGGGGCCAAGCTCACATTTGCCCCCCTCTCCAGCTCATGCTGCCCTCCTGGGGCAGGAGCATCCCAGCCCCATCTCCCAGCTGCCCTGGGAAGGGGAGTCTGTTTCTGCAGGACAGAGCCTGAGGCTGCAGGAGGTGCAGATGTCCACCCCTGGGCACTCACCCAGCATGTGGCAGCTGCTGGTCCCCTGCCGCGGGAAGCCCTGGCTGGAGCAGGGCAGCCTTACGACACCACCCCCCCAACCTGAGGAGGGGAAGGGACGGGGGGGGCTGGATTGGCCCTTGACCAAAACGTGGGGTGGAGGTGCTGATGGGCCCCTGGACCAGACCCAGGTAAGTGTCATTTTCTGCACTTGGCTTGCCTGGTGCGCTGGGGTTAGATGCTGCCTCCTGAGTCCTAGGGCAGGAAATTCTTATTTCTCGCACGCTGGGCAGTGAGCACACACACAAAGGGAGCCTTCCGCCACTGGGACCCAGGAGACAGTCCCTGACCGGCTCTGGCTCTGCTCTTCTGTGACGTGCCAGTCCAGCCTGGTCCACACCATGGCCCCCCAGCCCTTACCCCCCACTTGGATCTGATGGGGGGATAGTCTCGCACCCTGACCCCCGCCTGGCTGGGCACAGGCGGCTTGATGCCTCTCAGAGCTGCCTGTGTCCCTCATGCACCTTGTGAAGAGCCAGTCTTGGGCCCACCCCCCCCTTCTCAGCCCAGCGCCTAGGGGTGGTGCCCCACACTCCCTACGCCACCACCTGCTTGTGTTTTATCTCATCTTGGAGAATAAGGTGTCTGAGGCAGGGAGCTGCATCTGTTATCACGATGTATCTAGTGTATCTTTTACAGGTCTCAATAAATTACAAAATGCACTTGTCAAAAACAGTAATTAAAATGCAGTGATGGCTCCAAATGCTATACAACATTACTGGGGGCTCTACTGGGGCGTTCAGGATATCTTAAACCTGACTGAGATTTAGAATAGTGGTTCCTAAAGAATCAAAAGGTAGAAATACAGATAACATCTTTTTTAGCACTTTCATGTAATATAGGTGAAATGCGGTTGCTGCCTCTTTTAGCTGTATTGATTGTATTCTTGCAGATTTTCTCAAGTCCCTACAGCATCAAGCTGGCACTTTGTTATTGTTGTACATACACCTAAATAAACAGGGGAAACAAAAGAGTCATCTATCAGTACAAGGACACAATTCCGCTTCCATTTAAATTAACAGGGATTTTAGTAATAATTTCAGCATGGGGGCAGGATCTGACTCTTCTCTCAGTTCAGGCTGAGGTCAGTTGATGCCCTTCAATAAGGAAAGAAGGCTGAGCACCTTTAAGGTTTGTACCACTGGGACTTGACCTTTAAAGTGTTCCCCTCAGCATCAATCTGTTTACTCCCCCGACTAACAGCTGAACAAGACAGCAGTCACTGTAAAGAACTAAAAATAACTGTAATCAGATCTGTAGGTTAATCTTGTTTAAAAGTCCAATACTGGGAAAAACACACTGTTGGCTGTGGCTAGTTTTGCGTATGAATGAACCTGTATACAAAGCTCACTACCTCTGACTTCATTCAGGATAGTGGCCCAGTGAGCACCCACATACACAGAGAGGAGAATATGGTCCTCTCCCCAAAGAGCTTGCAATTTTATTTACAACAGCCATTCAGGTTGTTCAAAATCAAGCAAATAAGGGACATTGATGCTATCTACTGGAGATGATTATTTCAGTTCCTTACAGCTACAGTTTGAATCAAGGATTTTCTAAAACAAATTATAATCGGTTTTTGGTGGGGGTGGAGGAACAGATGGTAGGATGGGGTAAGATTGTAAAAATAACCAGAATCTATATAAAAAAAAAATCAAGTAAAGTCTAGAACTCCCGGGGGGTTGACAAAGGGCTACTGTATGGGGATGATCTCAGAAAGGATCATAAGTTATTGTTCTTATTTAAAAAAAAAAAAAGATGAAAAAAGAAGAAACAAACAAAAACAGACAAAGCACATACGTGTTTAATCTCTGAATTTTTATTTTGAACAAATGCTTCTGTTTTCTTAATGAACAACATCAAATCAAAATAGTCCATCCACTTAATCTCAGAGACATTTTCTCACCTATTAATTTGCCAGATACAAGACAAGATCTTACAACTCTAAAGTTGCTTCAATGGCAATTGAAGATTGTTTGAGGTCAACAGTTTGAGAAGGGGAAAAGGAAGATTTGGTCTGAAATGACTACTACACTGGAGAAAAAGAAACTGAGTACTATAGTAATAATAACCATCTGCTTTAACCAGTATCACATTTGAGGCTTAGGGCCAAATTCTCAGAAGAAATGTTGATCCATTGTTATAGAGGTAGAAGAGAATACAGCACAAACATGCAGTTTTGGTCAGAAAAGTTTTAGTATAAATGAGATATTTTGCTACCCAATGTATTTTGTCCTTGGTGTTGGAACCATATCTGTTGATTTTTGTGACCCAAACAAGTTTTTATGTCTGCAGAGCCAATAATGCTATGGAAGAAGGAGCCTGCCTCTCTTACAAGCAACAAAGCTCTTAGCACAATTATAACTGTGGAATGTTTATGGCTGGTAAATAGGAAAAAAACACAGTTGGATTTTAAACCCATGCACAGTCCGTAGAGTTAGCTGCCTGTTAAAAACTTTTTGACTGGAAACTGAACCAACATCAACCATGAAACAAACAGTGTCACCATAAAAAAAATAAATCACACTTTAAATGAAGACAAAAAAGATAGTAGAGGAAAACATCACAGGATCACACTTTAAAAAACCCAACTTGGTATAAAACCCCTGTTTAAGACCTAACTTGGTTAAAAAAAAGTGAGATGACTTAAAATCACATGGGGGGAGGGGGGATGGATGGAGAAAAACAACATCCTTACTAGAAAAAACAAATCCTTACTAGATCCCCCCCAGGACCTGCTCCAGAGCCCACTAAAATGAAAGGGAGTCTTTCCCATGCAAAGTGTCTCAGCCTGACCAGTCTAGAGCCATGATACTATTGCAAGGATGTCTGTTTTATTGCTCAGCTTCAGTCAATTAAGCATACTCTCCACCTCCACAGAAATAAGGAGAATTTAAGGGCAATCGCCACAGGACTCCTTGCTTGTTTTGCTGAAGTGGACTAAAATGGCTACCCTTTTGGAACTTGGCAACTCCTTAGAGGATCTAAGGTTATCTCCGGTCTGGGTCCCTAAAGCACAGCATTTACACATGCCAGACCTAGCTATTAGGCCCCAGCTTTTCTCCTATTGCTATTAATGGCTAAAGTTCAATCAACTTCTGGCTATCAGGCATTTCCTCTAATACTGAATGCTGAGCCCTGAGCTAGACAAATAAGGGACTAAGATTATTTCTTTTAAATTCTACACATACTTGATGATTGAATGAGATCTTATACTTGTTGACTTAGATTTATCAGCAAGGTATTTAGCTTCAAATATGGCTTGTTCTTGTCAAAAGTTTTACTAACTTTCAAAATCTAATTTGAACCAAATGATTTTCATGAAATAAAGATAATTAGGGGGTTTATGGTACTTTTTAAAATGTGAATTTTCCCCAGCTCTTTTGAAAGCCCAAACCCAACATCATTGCCCAAGGGTCAGGAGATAGAATGAAGCTGGTAGGTTTTGGCTACCTGTTGAATCTATGTGCACTGCAAATTAAAGTCAAGAAGAAACAGCAGAATGGCAAAAAGTTAAGTTGTTAAGTTGTTACTATTAGTAACATACATAAGGACGTTTAAAAATAGTATTCCTTTCCCTTTCACAGTACCCTCTGACTATTTAAAAAAAAAAAAAAAAAAAAACTTTTCAAACCTTCATCCAGGAGAATCGCAAAGAACCCCTGGGGAATGGAGATTGTTCCTAACTCTGAACAAAATGTTAGGGCTGTTCTTCCAAAAGTTTACAGATTAACACTGAGCAGCTTTGAAACTTGACATACAGAAGAAAAATGGTGCCACACCTTTATTTTAAAAAGAGTTTATGTATAACCCAGTACTGGGCTGTATTTGATTTATGTTTTCACTTTTAGTCCTGCTGCAACTTAATTGTGCTTCTAGTTCCAAATGAGGAATGTGGTTGACTGGTCAGTTCCTAACTAGTATTTGTAACTCTGAAGTTATCCTGTACTGTATTTTCCCCTGCCTTGCCTTTCTTTATAGGTTTCTGATTCAAGAATGGAGATTATGAATTGGAGCATATGATGAGACATATAGCTCCAGCTAATGTCATTGTGACAAACAGCAGAACCAGTCACATTGGTCTGTATTTCAATGCCATTATATGTACAGCATTTGAAAGAAACAGGAATGATTCAGAGAGATTTTACACTTACTGATCTCACTTATCTTATCTTTGGGGCACCTGAATGGAGGCTGCCAATCTGGCAAAAGTGTTTTGGCTAGTGACTATGTACAAACACATATGACCAACTGGAACCTATTTGCTCCTGTGCAATCCTGTGACTTCAGTGGAATTGTGCAGGCCTAGCTGAGAAGAAATAGTGGCACTAAAAGTTTAAAGTGTGATTATGGTGACATCAGGGACAGACAATGCACAGCTGGATTTTCAGACCTGATGTATGTTTTGCTGACACTTAGAACAATCATTTTTTGATTTACAAATACTGCCAATCACATTAAGAAACCATTGGGTAAAAAAGACCTCATGCACCCCACCTTAATTTTCTCAGTTCTATTTCCAACTGATTAAAGAGCAGAGCTAGATTCGGAAAGAGGAAGGAAAAAATCCACCTTCCCACCTCCATTGAGTAAGGAAATTACATTACAATTACAGCAGCAATTCACAGTTTTGGTAGATGTGCAAAATCACATATTTTCCATTTCTATAAACACGTAGTGCAAATCCCTATGGTTAAACAAGAGGAACTGGGAGCCCAGAGCTTAAGAGACCAACTCACACTACTTCAATTCATCCAAGTGATGAAACAGTAAGTACTCATCTTAACACAAGGGGGGAAAATCCCATGTCTGAGGCTCAAGCACACATTCAAGTAGGGGAAAAAACGGTATAGTTAATAAAAAGCCCACAGCCGCAAAGACCATGTAGCTGAATAAGGTACTAAAATCTGCAGCAATCCCACACTGAGGATAATTGCCATGAAGGGTAGGAATGACACCATTAATAAGAAAGCCACTGATTACTGTTCCTTCATCACTTGGTTCTGGATTTCAGAGCAGTAAAGAATGGCCCGCTGCATTTGTAGGGCCTAGTATAAACGAATCACCTTCGGGTCCCCCTCAGACATAGAGAGGCTCGCACAGGGCCTACTATAGAGGAAATATTAGGCTACACTTTGCTTTCAACTTAGTTCGGCTATTGGGGTTGCACTGTGAGTTACAGAGGGTATGACACCCTGCAAAAGGGCATCTCCTTTTGTCCTTCTAGTCATTTTCCTTAAGAGAAGTCCTGGCAGAGGAATAAAGGAAGAGGTGAAAAGCACTGAACCTGGAGTGGTGGGGCAGTGTGTATATATCAGAGTCCTTGTACACCAGACATCCCCTGCATGTTGTTAACGAAACAAGACTTGTTTTCCAGTTGCCTCACAACATCTCGCATTGTGTCCCACCCAGCATTGGCTCCTTTCTTTGCTATCACAGTGTCCATATAGCTTCCCACATCCCCTTTGACATAGCACAGTGCAAGCCACAGCTGGTGTGTCTCACCACAGCACTACTGCTGGTCTCCATGGGTCTCAACATGGCAAAGGTGACAGATGGCAGGTAGATAGATATCAGACCCTGAGCCAAAGACTTCTATTTTTCTACGGGAAACACAGCTCAGGGTGAGTTCACCTGGGGTCTCCGTAGGAAGTCACCTCACCAGCCCCTGTATCGTCTTTAAAAGGGTAGAAATCCCAGCACAGAACCTATCATATTCTTAGGGGAATATGAAACTGGGGTAAAACCAACAATCACATTTCTGTAGCAAATATGATTAAAGTGCATTCATATGGCAGAAGAAGACTCATCCCTCCTTGTGCAGCAATGCAGAAAATGCCAGCAATAAAGTTTGTCTTTCTTGAGGGAGGAACATCTGGCAGCCTCTTGAATGCCAGTTGTTTTGACAGTCCCTTTAATCACCGCAGTGTCAGCAGCTACTAGTTTCCTGAGTAGAAATATTGTTTTAAGTTCTGTACCAAAAAATCTCCCATGTCAGCTCTCCTCAATTCAGAAGGCATTGCTGTCTTTGTGTGACCAAGGGAAGGAAGATACCATATCCCACAGGGAAAGAGAGGGGTTACTCATCAGTTCATAGTTGCACTGCGGTCAGGATCTCCTGAAAGTGGATGAAACCCCAGTGCCAGCACATTTTTCTGTTTGTTACACAGCTGAACAAACCACAAACTTCAACTCAGCTCCTCGCCAGCACAGCAGTAAGGACACACAAAAGAGGAAGAGAGGAAATTGGGCAGCTGTGTCCCTCCTGCAGCTCGGAGCATCTCTGTTATACCAGGAGAGCTCCTAATATCTGTGGAGTGTGGTGTCCATACTGGAGCTTCCACTGGTACCTGGTGAAGGTAACTGCTTCATCACGAAGCATCCACATTGTGTAGTCAGGAGAGATGGCCTTAGACATGGTACACCTCCTCCACTTCCATGGCATGGTTGACTTCCCCTTGAAGTTGTCTGAAGGTGGTACGTCTCAGTATCTCCCAGCCACGATGGGAACTGCTCCGGGATGTGCTCCGGGACACTGAAGGAGCAACTTGTACAAGCTCCTTTTTGTAGGAGCTCTCCCCATCCATCTCCAGCTTCTCTGAGTTTTTGTCGAAGTCCTCCTTATCCTGGGTTTTAAATGCTTCTGTGTAGCGATGCATCTTGTGCTTGCTGGGATCAAGCCTGTCTTCCACCCTGTAGAAAGATGAGAAGAAGTTGAAAACACTAGAAATAACCCAGTTTCTCAACAATTTCTAGCAGCTCCACCCAGCAGTCCTCTCCTAACACTACATCCAGCACAGGGCTTAACATGGCCAAGGAGGAGCTAGTCACTAGCAGAGGTCCTTTAACTTCCTTTTCTTTCCTTTCATGAGACCTCTACCCTCTTCACAGATTTCCTAGCCACACCTTCTCCTTTGTCCAACTGAAAACTTTTGGTGAACTTGCTCCACTTGATCCCACATATACTCTCTCTTCCCAACTGCTCATTAATTTCTTCTGATTGTGGTCAGCTGCCATCCCTGTGATGCTCCACAGCTGAGACCCTGGAAAGACACTCTTCTGCATGCGCTGTGCTTTGCATCTGATGCTCACTCCTAATTCGCTTCCCCTCTTTCATTCCACCCAAGAACCTTCCTACTCTGTTTAGCTCACTGCTGTTTCTCCTAGGTTAGTGCTGTGCCTGCTGTGCACTGGGAACATGTGCATGGTAGGACTGCACACAAGATTGGATTGTATCAGCACCATTCTACCCTCATGCCCGATTCAGAGCTGGTGCTGCTCTCCAGAGCTTGGGGTGCGAGCAGGTTTGTGTGAGTGTGTGCACGTGTGTGGAGGAGGAGGGGGTTACACACAGCACTCCCACCTGGAAGCTATTCCCCATCCACAACACTAGATAGCTGACAAGTTCCAGAGACGACTCCTTGTTTTTTGTTTTTTTTCTGGACTAGACTAACACGGCTATCCCTTTGGAAAAAAACAAATAAGTCCTGTGTGGCACTTATAAAGGCTAACAAATTTATGAAGCATAAGCTTTTGTGGGCACAATCCAGTTCCTCAGATGCATTAAGTGAAAACTGCAGTATGTTAGGTATATATAGACATGCGAAGAAGGGCAAGTTAGCAAGGTCAGTTCAAATAGTGCAGATGTGGCCCACTACAGCTTCTTGTTTCCAGCCGGCTTGCAATTTACAAGCCTCATCCATCTGCTGAAACCTGCTGCCCCTTTCTGTAGTGTGCGGGCGCCCCCTTTGGGCTTGATCCACAAAATGCAGATGTGTGAAAATATAAAGCTATACGGGCTTATTCTCCTCTCACAGTGGTAAGAATCAGGAGTAAAACCAGTGAGTCAGAGGAGAATCAGGACTGGTGTTATCCAGATCAAAAGACACGAGTTCTCTTGAAACTCTTGTTCAGGACTTAAATCAAAATCCTGGATCTAAACAATATCAAATTTTGAGGGTTGTGATTGGAATTTTGTACAAGTTTTGTGTCTTGAGTCCCTTCTGGTCTGGATACAGCTGACTCTGGAAAAACACAACATAGTAACTTGATACTGTATGGCCATGTTAGATCCCAAGGCCCTCTCCAAATGCCCCATTTATTATTCCTGTCCTGTTTTGAAAATATTTTAGTGCATTTCAATGCTGATGAAAGCTAGTGGACTAACAGTCCCTGGACTGAACCTTCTGCTTAACTAACAAACACGACAAGCTTCCTTAGCTACACACAATACCACATCAAATGCATCTCACACTTGGTAAAAGAAGACTTCAGGCTATATATCCATTCAGAGCCTTCACCTCTCTCTTGAGACTGCCAGATAGGAAGGTGGCTTCTGGGACATGAGCATCTACCCACAAAGTGCTAGACTGAACACATCAACTCATTTCACATGGCATGGCACTGAATTGATGAAATCAGTGTTTGGCTGGTTCTGCCCTAAATTGGACTAGAGTCTGTATTCTTGTGGGGTACAAGGAGTGGCTTCACCAACCATTCTGAGTCACTGGAGCCAGCTAGTCCCAGACACTATGTGCATCATGACAGTCTCCCTTTATCGTTCTCTCTGCTGCACGCTCACATGCAATTCCCACACTGGTGGGTGTATACTATAGTAAGTCAGAAAAGTTTAGTCAAGGCAGCTTTTCACTAGGAAATTCCGTTTTAAGATGATTTTCTTTGCGACATCCTATTGATTTAAACAAAATTTCATTTTGAAAAAAGAAATGTAAATTTGTTTTTCATGAAGATGTACAAGTGCCCCATTTTGACATTTCTGGGATGAAACACTTTGATTTTTCACGTTGAAATTATTTTTGTTTTGAAATTTACTGAAAAATAATAGGGTCAGAATTTAAGCAAAATGTTTCAAATTTATCAAATAAAATATTTCAATTGACCTGAAATTAATGTGGTTTTAAAATTTCATTTTGTGAAAAATGTCAACATTTTTTACTTTTTTGTCCCAATTCAGTATGAGCATCTTTTTTGAAATTTTGAAACTTTTCACGGGATGTAAAACCCATTATCTAAGCTGCCCCAGTGTGCAAAGTACAATGTAAAGAGACAGGGCTCACCTGAGGTACCACCGATCCCCAAGTCCATACTCCAGTCCACAGATCCCAGAGCGAGGCCAGAGGCATCGTGGGAGTTTCCGTTCCAGCATGACTGTAGTGGCAACAACCTTCCCAAATAAAAATGAGAGACAGGATAGTCAGAAAAAAATGCCAAATAACTATCTTTGAAATTCTTTGACACCTCCATGAACAGACTTCAGAGGCACTGAGGGAAAGAGAGAGAGCATCTCTACTGAAGGAATGCTCACTATTTGTGCTTTAATTTCACCATGGTTTGAGCAAACCATGAGGCATCTTCAAGAACATAAACAAGCAAGGTCTTCCCCCTTACACATTGTGACAGGGGATAAGCCAATCAGTGCATAGGCTGTATGAGCTGCCACTGGCCATAGCTACACTAGGGGTTTAAGGAGACTTAAGTCGACTTAAGCAAAGCCCTGGCCACGTTTTGAGCTCATTAAGTCAACTTAAGGGCTTCCTTTAGTCGACTTAATAACTCGTGCCCTTAAAGTCAATTTTAAGGGTTAAGTCGACTTAACACAATGTGGCCATTAAAGATGACTTAATAAAGTCGACTTAGTGCAGTGGGGCCATTTAAAATCGACTTTATAAAGTCAACTTAAGCCAGGGGACCCTGGGTTAAGTTGACTTTATAAAGTCGACTTAATGTAATGTGGCCTCACTACGTTGACTTAATAAGATCTACTTAAAGAACATTAGGAAAGTCCATCATTAAACTTGCTGGTCTCACCTGGACAGACATGAGGTAGCGGAGAAATTGAAGTTAAACAAACGCATATAGGAACTAAGATGTACATTTTTAACCATTGGAACAATTTACCAAGAGTTGTTGTGGATTGTCCATCACTGACAATTGTTAAATCAGAATTGAATTTTTTTTGAAGAATATGCTCAAGACATTGTTTTGAGGAATTTTTATGATCTGTATTGTACAGGAGGTCAAACTAGATGATCACAGTTGTCCCTTCTGTCTTTGGAAGCTATGAATATGTGAGGGGGATAACAATGGAAAAGAGGGGCCATTCGTGAGGCTGGGTTTGATGGTCAGGATGGAGAGTCTGATGTTATACAGTACAGCCCTAATCCCATACAATGCCTTTCATGCAAGTCCCATCCCCAAACTCCTTGAAGTTATATACAATACTTACAGGAATGTCAGTGAGTAAAGAATAAAAGGGGTTGGACAAGAGAGGACAAACAGATTTCAGAGTAGGGGTGAAATGTTGATAGGGCTCAAAGAGACAGAGAGGCTGATCCAGAAGTTAGAAGCTGCAGAGAAGAATGTTCTCACATTGAAAGTGTGTGAAGAGAGACAGAAAAGACGATGCTCGCTAATCAGAGGAGTGAGTGAGGAGACAGATAATCTGGGGAAGGCCTATAGAGCTGGTAGGTGATTAAATTAGATCCTGGAATGAAAGGAGGCCTAGCCTGTGGAGCTGTGAAGGAATGATGAAGATGTGGCCCTGGATCCTTGCATTCAGGGATGAATAGCTACACCTGTCAGCACTTCCACCAAGACCAACTCTTCTCATTCTATACTGGAAGGATTTCCCCAATGCTTAGCCTAACATGATGGTGTCCTTACCTGTGCTCTCCAAAGCTCGTCCCGCTCGTGGGCCACCCGCCAATGGGTGTCACCCATCATGGCGATGAGAAGGTTGAGCATAAGGAGGGCGGCGATGACGGCGAAGGCAAAGTACACCACACTGTACATGAAGGGCAGGTCCACGGCATAGTTTGCAGGCCCATCAATGATGGTGAGGAAGAGTTCGAAGGTGGTGAACAGAGACATGGGATAGTTATAGAACTGGCCCAGCTCTGAGGGGTTCTCTGTCTGGAAGATGATGTAAAAGGCTGGAGGGGCATAAAGAGAGGAAGAGAGAGAAAGTTATGGTAGGATTAGTGCCAACAGAGAATCTGAGAGGTGAGATCAGAATGGTGATTCTTGGACAGTAACATCTTCTGTGTGTGCAGCTCCCAGCACAAGAGGAGGTAATTACTGTTGGGGCCTTTAGGCATTATGGTAACGTAAGTAATTAATAATAATAGAAGCTGTGACATGACTGAAGGGCATGTTGGGGAATCCATTGTTCCCACTGAGCTAGGAGCCATGTGTATTGTCACAAATCCAGCTGGCGCACTCACAGACTCACAGCAAGGCTCAGTTCCCCAGATGAGACAGGGAGAGGCAGCAGAGGTCACACAGCTTGGTTTTCCAGTTATGGTCTCACCTGATGAAAAGCCAAGTATCACCACTGCCATGAGCCAACAGAAGCGCATGAGGTCCCCAAATATCATCTGCAGAGCAAAAAGACAGGTATAGTTCCCATGAGACCCGACTTTCCCAGCAAGCAAGGGCTGCTCCCTCTTCTCACTATACCTCACTCTACAGATCCATTGAAGAAAGGAGCATCAGAAAGCCTTTATGGTTAACACCTATATCCAGTGGAAAAGGCATGCATCTTGTCCCTATGGACAATTCATGAGCCCTTCCTGTAAAAGAAAAGACCTCATCCCCAAGCTGTAATATAAATAGCATTGGAGGAAGTCTGCTCTTCTGGTTCCCTCTGCCTAGACTTGTGTGCTTCCATCAATCTCTGTGTAACATGGCTGTGTTGCCCTTACCTTCTGTATCATGATGGTGAAGGGTCCCAGCATCTGAAAGCCTCGTGCGAAGTACATGACATTGCACCAGCCCAGCACCAGGGCGAAGGACATGGGGACCACCTCTCCACTGGTGCTGGTGAGACGCATCACCATGGTCACCAGGATCATGCAGGCATAAGTGATACTGTAAAGGAAAAGGGAGAGCCAGGAGGGTTAGAAAAGGAATCACATCTTGCTTTCCTTTTTCATGCACAAGTACAGAGTAACATCTGGCTCACAAGCGTGTGATAATGTATGTGGCATGCTCATCTATGCATGCTCACTTGCCTGGCTGTCAGGCATCACTCTTTCTCTCTCTGTCCTTTCCCCCCATTCACATGAGCTGATGTAGAAAGAGAAAGAAGCCAAGAAAAGGAAGACCCAGAAGAGGGGAGGGGCAGGGTTACTGAGAGGGTAAAGAATAGCTGGACAGAAAATGAGAAACAGGCTATTTATGAGATTTGGAGAGGTAGAGCCTCACATGATGACGTGGAATGGTCCTCCCAGGATGGTTTGTCCGAAGTACTTGGTGGCCCCAACTCTAAGGATATCTGGAATCTAAGAAGAATATTCTGTTGCAGTGGTTCCCAAGCTTTTTCAGACTGGGGCCCCTTTATAACAAAAAAAATCTTTGCGGCCCCCCTGGCTGATTATGTAATCTGGCTTGCACAGGCAGCCTCTGGCCTGCATCACTCTGGCGGTGCCACTGGGACAGCCAACAAGCAGCACTGCCGCGACCATGGGCCGCACTGCTGGGGAGCTGAGCCGCAGCAGCTATGGCCCCCTGCCCTTGCCCCTGCCAGGGAGCCACCGCAGCCCCATCCTCATGCCAGGATCTGGCCACTGGAGGGGAAAGGCAGCCCTGGTGGGGAGTTTTGGGGCTGTAGCTGGATTCCAGTCCCAGTAGGGAGAGGCTCTGTGGACTCCCTACATGTCCGCTGACCCATGGGGGTCCCCGGACCACAGGTTTGGAAACACTGCTCTGTTGGGTTTGGGGCTCAGGTTGTGATCATCCAAGAAAATGATGAGAATGATAATGCCCGGTCAGAGAGTTCTATTTGTCCATTGATCCTACATTAACAACTAATTGTACTGGATATTCAGGTCTTGAAAGCAGCCAAGCATGGGGAGGAACATGGAAGCTGTTTAGGAGCCCAGGACATTGTCAAAACTTCCCAGAACCAGACCCAGCCACATTTAGCCAAGATGATGGGGTCAACACCCATATTCTTCTGTGAAATGCCAGAAGGCCTTATTGACAAGTATTCACAACCTCATGTCTTATGTGATAGAGGGCACTTCCAAGGAGCATAGGAATCCACAGGACCACACTGAGGCACTTAGGGTCTGAGACTGGCCTCTGCTGAGTCACCAACACAGGCCAATCTCTGTTTACCTTAAATAAGAGTTCTCTTGATTAGAGCCCAGGTCTGTACAGCTCAGACTGCTGCACTTACCTCCAGGATCAATATCACTACAGCTCCAATCACTGTGATCATTTCCCCAACCAGCCTGAGCTCATCCTCATATGTCACATAGGATTCCTGAAAGGAGAAAAAGAGGGGCCACTGGTTGATACCGGGGAACGTTATAGGGTCTGGAGATGTCGCGACAGTTATCTGGGCCCAACCTAAGCTGAACACCCAAGTCACTAGGACATATTCCCCCACTGAAAAGAAATAGGGTATGAAGAAATGAAAGAAGGCATAGCTGCAGGCACTAAGGCCGGGAGACACTAAGACTTCCCTCATTTAAAAGGTCAGGATGGTGCCCCAGCCCCACCCATGTTTCCCTCCAATCCGCATACACAATGTACCTGCAGCATTTTTTGGACATAGATGGTGTTGTCTCTCTCATTCGTTTTGTTGTCCAATCGAGCCTTCAGAGGTCGGTAGACACAGCACATAGTGAAGCAAATCATGTACAACACATAGAACAAGGCCAGGAAACAGAAATAGGGACGCCCATACATATTCCACTTCAGGCTGACCAGCTCCTTCACAGGAGTCAGGTCCAAGATCTGACGGGCCTGAGAGGGAGAGCGAGAGAATTGTTTATTAGCTGGGGGAGACATTTGTTTATGGGCAGTGCTTGCACTAGTCCCTGTGAGGATATTAACACAAGCTATTTTCTCTAAAGGCATCAGCATGAGGACACTACATTCATCTCATATATGAGTGAATTCTTAAGTTAAGTTGTATTAGACCAGCTTCCCATGACTGTTGGGACAAAGTGCTAAGAAAATAGGATACACCCTTGCACTATTTCCTCAATGGACTAGGTAGCTAGATGGGTTTTATTCGCTAAGAGGTGTAGGGGTTTGTGTGTGTATATGTGTTGGAGACCATGGACACACGGAGACACTGACTAAAGTACTTTGCACTTTTGTGTTGCTCTGCACTTCTAAATAGCCACTGGGTTCCAGCCACACTTGGATATGTTTCTGCTGTGAGTAAATGATCCCTATAAAACTTGTGGGGATGTAAGGCAATGCAGAAAAGAGACTGTATTCTTGAAGATGGTAATAAAAGCTCATTTTTATAGTCTCCTCCATCCAGAAAGGTCTCTACCTCTTTTATGAGCCATTTTACACACTGTATGATGTGTGTACAGTAGGGATAGGTTAACCTCACAATGGGAGTGTTTTTTGAACCTTGTGAACTGTTCTGCAGGTTCATACGGTGCACAATGCTAGTTCAAGTTCGTGAATTTTCTTTTCCTGTGATTGGAAGTTGCATTTAAAAACTGATTCAACTGATGCTAAAAGGAACCCTGTGTTACACAGGAGATAGATATACCTTCCACGGAGAAAAACATAGTCCAGTCATGAAAAGAAAGAAATGGAAGTCAGAAAATTGGTTCTATTTACAGATATGGCATGGATTTCTCAAGAGATCTTCTGTAAGTCACTTAGGTCAAAGTTTTTAGACAACACCGAAACTTAGGCCCCTGAGTAAGTGGTATGTTTTCCAAAGGCACTTTTATTGATTTTATTTGGAGTCATGTGCAGTGTGGTTGTAGCTGTGTTGATTCCAGAATATCAGAGAGACAAGGGGATGAGTTAACGTCTTTTCTTTTTCCACAACAGAAATAGTCTAATAAAAGATATTGCCTCTCCCACCTTGTCACTTGGAGTTGTGGGACTGCTACATCTGTGGAAAACTCGTCACCAAGGCTGAAAAATTCTGCCCAATGCCTCCCCACCCAACTCCCTCGTAAAGTATGTACGATACTTCTCTTAGCTTACTGGGGGGAAGGGGTTGAGGGGCTTGCAGCCAGAGCTTAGGAACTGCTTAACTCCCCCTTTAATCTCTAAACAAAGTGGCCAAATTTTCAAATGCACTCCACCTAAAATTGCCTTTGAAAACACTGCAGTGCATCTCCTCAGCAGCATAAGTTACTCTGAGCATATGAGGCATATTCTCCACACTGGCTTCCCATAGAATCATGAGTGAAATTCATGGTCTCTTCAGAAGGACCAAGAAGAGTCCCCTTCTCCTTAGAAAATTAACTAAACTCTAGGATGAAGACCATGCTCAACAACTCTGCTCCCCAGACACAATGGAGCTGTATACCATTAGGGTAAAGCTCATCTGCACAGGGGATAGAATTTCCCTGAGGTTCAGTCCCAGCGTGTGGAACAACCTCCCACAAGCACTAAGGACCATCACAACCTCACCAGCATGATCATCTCCTAGTGTAAGGTATACTTCTTCAACCAGCCTTCTTTGACACAAACACACAGCAGAGTACACATTGTAAAACACAAAAATGTACCAAAACTAAATATTCCACTGCACATGTGACAGACGTTATCTCCCTTGCCTAATGCATTGCTCACAGATTTTCACATACTACAAGGATGAAGGTAGTATAAGAACCTAAATTACACAGAATAAAGAACATTAGGAGCTGTTGATGGCTGAGCTCTTTGAATACTTGGCCCTCAATTTTCTAATATTTGCAAGGTGTCCAGAGATCTTTAGAGGGGAAGTATCCTAGAAGGGTCAGCTGTTGTTTTTCTTACTATACATGGGATGGTAGTGATCTTGATCATCAGTCAGCATTTGCTAATGAGGAAGTATTCATCAGAACATAGAAAAGTTGACTTCAGGAAGTGATGGCAGCCCTGTCACTTGAGGCATTTGAAATAGCATTGAAAGAAGCATTCTTGCCTTGGCTAGGAAGGATGTACTAGGAGTGGGGGCATGGAAAAATGGGAATAGGAATATCATATTCACTATGGCCACCTTTACATTTTTTGGATTTTATAAACAGAATTTCCACTAGCTCCCACTGGATGAAGTTCCTCTTGGAAATTAGCAGGTTCAAATCCTGACTTAGTAGGTTTCTAACATACTCACATAAAAGGTTTTGTCAGCATCAATTCATTATCTCCTTTAGGAGAAGAAAGGGAGAGGGATGGAAGAGAGCTGACTGGAAAAGGAAAAAAAAAGCGAAAGAAAATCAGTCTAGAGAAACAAGTGATAACTATAGAAAGGGACTGGCTTGTTTGTTCAGGAGCCAAGGAGTTCAAAGATATAAAAAAAAAAATCCCCTAAGTGTGCGGCAATATTTTTGCTGAGATGTTCACTGCAAGAATAAAAATAACACTGCACTGTTCTTCTGTTTTCATGAGTGTGTTTTTTCCACAACGATAATAAACCTAGATGCTATTGCCAAACTGAAATCAAGCCTGTAACTACGAACGAAGAGAAGAAAAAAGTTCATAAATCTTCCAGAAGAACATACTGAGAACCTCAATTGCCTCTTTCATAGGAACATTCTAGACCATATTCTTGTGGGATAAGCCCATAGAATTTACAAGGCATGAGAGCAATAGGATTCTATAGAAATGTCTCGAAATGTCCTGTCCCACAGAACAGAGAATGACACATACGCTCCAGAACTGCTGTCTATACCAACATATAATATTGGTTAGACTTAGAGAACTATGCCCTGTTCTGGAATTGTACAGTTTGGCCTAAAAGGTTCTTAAAGGAAGTACAACCTGTCACTGACATCACAGACATAGCCTACAGAAAGGGGATATTCTATATATTTGAACTGAAAAGCAAAGCCAAAAGATTGACACAAAAAGCCAGTTCTCCTCAGTCACTTCACTGTAGTGATGTAAATCCTGATCCTCAGGGGATGTAAATCAGTACAGCTCAACTGAAGTCAATGGGATTATGCTGTTTTACTCCAGATGGCCTTTGGGGCTCAATTTTGCTCTCCCCTATGTGGATGTAATACCCATGGACTTCAGCAGAAAATACAACCAAAGACATGTGAAGTTAGAATTAGGTACATAGCCAGTGTGTTTATGATGGACCAAAGTTTGCTTCAGAGATGAAAAATAACAGACATCAGTCATGACACAAGAGTCAAAGTCACTCAAATGCTGCTTCAGCAGAAGTCAGCATATGATGTTATTTCACTTGCAATTTATTCACATATTAAAAAATGAACCTCAGAGAATTTGTTTGTTTGCTCTCAGAGATAGTTTGCAAGGGTGGCAAGGTTAACAAACTCTTCACTAGCAAACAATTTATGTTTCCAAGGGTTCATAGTAAGTTTGTCATTTGTGGTCTAAAGGTGAATGAGTTCTTTCTCCAAAAAGGAAGCTGGATTGCAGATTTCTAACTCCTTTAGAATTAGTCTGAATTATAACAGTTCCTTGCAGAGACAGCCAGAGAATGACATCTATTATTATTCTAAGAAGGACCTTAAGTCATCCTATGAGCTTAGTTCCCAAAGACTAGGATCATGGACACTCCTATAAACTCTGAAATAAAGGAGTCCTTGCTATCAGATTATTTTAGGGTCAAGAAGCAGATAAATATTCCCCACTTTGATTAGCAATGGACAACAAGTAAGAGTTTTGGGCCAATAAAATATTATATTTGCATATTTTAAACACTCTGTACATTTGTTGCCAATACCTATTTGCGTCAGATATATCAAGTCCCAAATGTCTCCTCAAAGCTTGAGATTTTTATTTGAAATACTTGGAGACGTAAAAGGCTAAATTCAGAAACAGAAGGTAGACATCCTTATACTCAGTTGTCTCCCATAGACCAATTCACTGGTGTACAGGGGAATCCAACTTTGGGCAAGCTGGCTCTGGGACCCCTGCCAGGGGGCCATGTTGCCACACCTCCCATACGGCCTCTCTCCTGAAGCGAAATAGCACACAGGGCATGCTATTTCGCTATAAGGGCTTTAAAAGCTTCCCTTAATATTTTTTTAATTTCGATTTAAGTTATTTTAAAATAAGCATTTTTATTACAAAAGAACTCATTTTGTAATAACTTATTTTGAAATAACAGTTTAGGCGTGAACACAGCCATAGTGTACAAGGAGCATTAGTATGTGGTAGCAGGGCCTACCTGGCCAGTTACTGTGTGTCAGGCTAGCATGCTGTGGATTTACACCCCAGTTTGCCATGCACTCACTATTTGGCTGGACAAGTCCTTAGTGTGAAAAAAGGGGTTACAAAACCCTCACCTAGATAGCCACTTATAACTTCTAGGTTTAATATCTATTCCATAAAAAGATTACAATTATTCCTGAATACATGAATTGTTACCTGAATACAGGATTTTGTCTTGAAAACAATCTACAATAAGCTTTATTAAAATCCTCTTGTTGCCTACAGCGATGTTAAGTGTATTACTGAAGCCTGGTTGATACTGATCTAGTCCAGTTATAGTGGCAGAGGTGAGGATTCAGTGACCCTAATACGGAGCTGAACCTAAATGAAATAAGAGAGTCTAAGCTGAGGAGACTTAGATTCTTCTGATCCTCCCCAACCACCTTTCCATGGCTTGGTACTCCGCATACATTAATGTAATCTGAAAGTATCCCATTGAAATGGGTCTCAGTGCCAGATTTTGCAACTGACCTCTCCTGTGATTTTGAGCAATGCACTTAGTGCAAAGTTTTCAAAAGCACTTAGTGACTTAAAAGTGTAAGGCCCGTTTTCAAATAGGACTTAAGTGCTTTTGGAAATTTTACATTTAATCTCTCTGTGCCTGGGCTCTGAGATGTAAATACCTGTCCCATTCTTCATCTGTTTACATTGTAAAAGGGCAACGGTTATCTCTTTCTTTGTGTTTGTACAGTGCCTAGCACAATACAACCCTGAGCTCTGCTGGAGCCTCAAGATGCCAGTGCAAATATCTAATAATAATGGAATTACATCAGTGCAAAAGTGGGTGTGTAAACGCCAGCAGGACGTGAATGGCAAATAGCAATTTAAAGGAATATCCATGGTTGGTTGGGATGGAAAAAGATGGGTTAGTCTATTAGGCTATGTCTACACTAGCAAATTAGAACTAATTTGAACCCTGTCTATGCTAGGCTTTGTCTAGTTCAAACTAAAATTTTTTTAGCTTGAACTAAGCGAAGCTTAGTTCAAAACTAGTTAATTAGGCTGGTTAGTTCAAACTAACTGCTTAGTTCAAACTAATTTGCATTTTTACTTCGAACTAGTCCAATGAAGACATGTTAGTTCGAATTAAATAAGTTTTAACTAGCAGTTAGTTAGAACTAAGCACAGCTTTTTAGTTCGAACTAACTTTTTAGTTTGAATTAGCCAAGCTTTATTTAGTTCAAACTAAAAAAAGCACAGTTATTTCAAACCAAAAAGTTAGTTTGAACTAAAAAACCATGCTTAGTTCAAACTAACTTTGAACTACTTAGCTCAGACCAAGAAAGTTCAAACTAAGCTTTCAGGTGTAGACATAACCTCAGTGCAGAATTCTGGAAAAAATATGTCTCAGTATTTGAGAGAGAGTTACTGGAGCCCATCAAGATTTTCTCTGTCTGGGAAAATGGCTATCATTATTTAAAAAAACAACAAGGAGTTGTGTGGCACTTGAAGACTAACAGATTTATTTTTTGCATGAGCTTTCGTGGGAGAAGATCCCACTTCCTCAG
>ML682135.1:1798427-1865724 GCA_007922195.1 Podocnemis expansa
TGTTAGTCTTCAAGTGCCACACAACTCCTTGTTGTTTTTTCACTGGACTAGACTAACACGGCTATCCCTTTTAAAATTATCATTATTTAGCCTGTGGCATCAAGAATTGTGACTCTGCAAATGCATGCATGTCTTTCGTAAAATATGAGGATTGGAAGGGACCTCAGGAAGTCATCTATCCAGCCCCCCCTGCTCAAAACAGGACCAACCCCAACTAACTCATCCCAGCCAGGATGACTCTTTGAAAGAGTCATTAGAGTTGATTTTAAATCTTTGGACTGGTTTTCTGGATTGGCTCTAAGGTAGTTTTTACAGTTCAATTTCACACATTTCACACAGTTTTTCCCACATCATTTTTATAGCTCAATTTCACACATTCTCTTGTTCCTTGTCTCAAATGGACAAGCAAACTATACAGAATAGTTGCACAATTGAAATCTTTCACAGTTCCTTTCATAACAACCGCTCTCTGACCCTCTCGTTTACCTCTCTCTTCTTGGTTGAGACAACAAGCTCCAGGAAGGACTGGTCTTCACCCCAGGAGTCAACTTCTGTGAGGTCATAAAGGACAGAGGTCACAGGGCCAAAGGACCACAGAGTGCGCTTTCGCTTCTGCATGAGGTGCTGAAACATCTGAGGAGCAAGGAAAGCGATGGTGGAGAATTAGTAAATGCCCAGAAAATTATGCAACTCAAACGATACTTGTGCCAAATCAGTTAAAAAGAGTTCAGCACAAAATCTCGCACTGGATCTTATTACAGTTTCCAGATCTTCCTAACGTTTGCTTTTTGGCGACTGTGATAAAATGGCTGCTATTGCATTAACAAACTCTTGCCTCATTCAAGAAGGTGTTGTTTTAGCACTTCAAAGCAAAAAATAAAATCATGAAAAAAAGACAAATTTTGAGCTGAAACAAGCTCATTTGTAAGAAGATTTTTTTTTAAATTAACCCCTCTCCTCTACAAATTCATGCAGCTTCACCTTTTGTCACTAATATTCTACACACATCTATGGAGGATGACAAAGTGGGGCTTTTATTTCAGAAGAATCAGTGGCCATTTAGCTTAATACGTTGCCTACAGCGGTGGTCAGTAACAAATACTTTGGAAAGAGGCATTAAGTCCCAATACTCACATCTGTGCATTTTCATATATCTAGCGATACAATACTATGGAGGGAGAGGAGGAATTTCTTCCTAATCTCTCGCAGATGATCAATTTATTCCTTTTAGTAGGAAGATTGGTGGCCAAGTAGTTTAGCCTAGCTGGTGTCACACTGACTCTGGGTCCATGCCCTTAGCTGGTGTAAATTAGCTCAGTTTCATTAACTCAAGCTGAAGATCTGGCTCTCAGCTCTCATTTGTGCAGGTGACTGATCTATTGTTGAGCCTGTATCATAGATTTGAGCTCTAGATCTGATTTTCATCCAAACTGGCCTTATTATTTTTTTTTTAATTAGCTAAGATACTTGACTGAATTCCATCTCGAGGCAATGGATGCTACAGATTAATCACATGTGGTCACAAAAAGGCATTCCCTTTAATATGTTTAAAGGCAATCTGGAAATGTGGGTGAAGTCTTTTTGTCTTTTACTGATACATCAAAGGAAGTCTTGAACTGTTTTTCTTTATTTATTTAGTGGAAATTTTAGATGATTTCCCTGCCCCCTGTTTTGTTTTTAAATTAGAAACTTTGATATTTCTTTTCCATGCACATGAAAGGCTACATGGATGCCAGTCACTATGCGCAGAGATCACTTGAGCTG
Organism: Podocnemis expansa; assembly: GCA_007922195.1. Lineage (NCBI taxonomy): Eukaryota > Metazoa > Chordata > Testudines > Podocnemididae > Podocnemis > Podocnemis expansa. The sequence continues at coordinate 1,800,192 of ML682135.1, forward strand.
CGCATTTCTGAAAGTCTTCTCCTATGAAGAGCCAATTGTGTTGTGCATGAACTCACCACAGTATTGCCCTCAACTCCAGCGAGTTTGAATGGAGTGAGCCCTTCATTGTTTGGAATGGAGTCCAGACTTCCCAGATCCGTATCACTCTTGTCATAGGACAGAAGCAGGTTGTACATCTGGCAGGCAAAAGTCTTATTGGGCTGGAGAACCAAGATATGGAGAACAGTGTTCCCTATGGAAGAAACAATGCAGGCATCACAATACATTATACAGACTAGAATGGCTGATGTGCCATGAAAATAATTATTGATTAACAGAATGGAGGACTTTATAATTGATTCAAAACAGTAAAATCTTAAAATTTTTCCTAGCACTCTCCATCCCAGGGATTGCATGTGGAGTAAGGTAATTGCTCGGTGTGTGTAAGGTGGAAGAACCTGGCCATACGCAAGTCACATGGTCCATGCAGAACTCTTACCCAGAGAGTCTTGTGCTCTGATGTCGGCTCCATTTTCAATGAGCAACCGGACGATCTCCTCACTCCCCATACAGGCAGCAAATGACAGAACATGCTCCCCTGAAGAGGAAGCAATGGAGGAAAAATAAGACTTAGACTGCAAAGAACTATACATACAAGCCAGATTGGGACGTGTAGGAATCTATCCATAGTGATCAGTCTAACCTTGGGGAGGGAAGAGATTTATCCAGAAGTTCAATAAATCCCACCCCAACAAAGTCCTACTACTAAAGTGAAAGACATTCCATCCCACAGTCAGGATAGGTAGGGTTAGGGAAGACCTAGGTTCTCAGAAGGGACCCTGTTAAACTAGATGACAGGCTAGACAGATACCATCAATTGCTGTCTGCTGCCAGGATGACCAGTGTTTAAAATGAATGTGAGTGTCTGGTAGAAAATATATGACTGAAAACCCTGGAGAGCAGAGCCCTGTATTTATCTGGAGTGGGTATAGCATGGGCAGCATCAATGCAAGCCTTTTCTATACTCCTTCCATCACTCAGTCCTCTATTAAGAAAGGAGGAGAAGAAACCCAGTCTGTCTGAGAGCTGCAGGCAGAGCCGTACCAAAGTAGATGAGGTTATGGGGACTGCGTCTGAAGAAGAGTCCAGTGGCCCGTGGGCTGGAGACATTGGCCCCCTTCTTGAGTAAAGCCTTCACCAGATTAATGTTCTGATTCACTGCGGCGATATGGAGAGCTGTCTGCCCTGCAATACACATGCACCCATATAAAACCCATCCTTCAGGAAATCCAACTAGCCACTACAGCAGAGACCAGTAATCTGTGCCCAGGTTTATAATGTGTATATTGTGGAGTTTAATGGGTGTGTGCCAGAAAGCGTTCTGCCACTTGCCAAGCAGAGGTGTGGACTGCATGTCTGATAACAAAAACCAAAAACTAAAACAAGGAGTCCTGTGGCACTTTCAAAGACTAACACATTTACTTTTTGCATGAGCTTTCACGTGTTTTCTTGAGACGGAAGAGACACTTGGGCAGCTTAGGTGAGGGATGGCTTTTAGTGAGGCAGTGACATGCCAGGCTTATCTGGCAAGTGGACTGAGAGCCCAAATGTTCAGACTAACTGTTATCTCTTCAGGGAGTGACCAGCAAATTAAGTCATGACTTAAAACAGAGATTGGGGTAAAAAAAAAAGCCTTCTTTTAAAATTGTAGGTTTTCTCCCCTATTTTAGAGAGGGATATTATTGTTTTGATTTCTAGTTTGGCATTTCTATTCTTGCAACTGCACTTATTCTTTCAGAACTGGCTCTATTTCCTTCCTTGTTTCTGAATCTGACCTTTTAGCCCAATTAGAATCTGTAAATGCATTTCATCTGTATATTCTTACCCCCACTGTCTGCCTAGCAAAGAGCCTGTTTATAGTGCTTTCCCTGCATAGTTGTGCAAGGGGAAGGAGGGGCTAACCCCTGGATGACTGAGCAACAGACAGTCATCCAGCAAAAATCTGATTTAGCATATGTAGCATGGGAATCATCCTCCACATTCAATTGCACAGCCAAGTGATCCAGCAAGGATGGAGCCCAGCCTATGTGACTCACACAGACAAAGCTCAATCCCAGCCTACACGACACAGACAGGAGACGTTGGTGGGCTTGTTTCACACTAAAGCAGAAGACCTCTTGCTCACTGTCCTAACTGGCTTATATTTATTTCCTGTCCCTCCAGAGGGACCCCACTTCAGTCTCATGTCACAGTGATGATACCTTCATAGAGCTCTGACGTCATCCTCTCATTAACAAGCTCCGGAGCTGCCTCCATCAGAGTCTGAGCAGCCTCGATATTATCATACAAGGCAGCCACATGAAGGGCTGTTTCTCCCACTGCACCTGCAGAGAGTGGCAGAAGCACACACACATCACCTAGTCATTCATATGTAGAGGACAAAGCTAAGCAGAGATTTCATATTAATGGTGGGAGCTTCGTGAGTGGGACTGAAGTCTGGCAAATAGGGTGACTTAGGAAACCCAGGTTCTATTTCTGACTGCCACTGGCCTGCTGTATGACCTTGATTTTCCCTCTCTGTGCTTCTGGTTCCCATCCCATCCTTTGTCCTTCTTGTCTTGTAAGTTCTTTGGGGCAAGGATTGCTTCTTACTATATCTGGGCAGTGACTAATGCAATGGACCCCTGATTTCAGTTGTGGCCTTTAGCACTACTGCAATACAATATTACAGTGTGGAAGAGAGTTTCTCAAAGGTGATGAAGGAAGCAAGACTTGAACTATTTTGCAGGAAACAGTTGTACAGCAGGGTGGGTAGGGCAAAGGCTAAGAGAGGCCTAGACAAACTATTACCCTATCGTCTCTTCTACGTCTAAATTTCACAATTCATCTATAAGCAGATTAGTTCTTTGATAAAGTAATTGGGACTGAATGGGAATTTCATTTTGCTGCAATATTAAAGCCACTAGGCTCCTCCTTTCCTCCTACTTCAAACCCCAGATGGTCTGAGGACACACACTCAGGCAGTTCTGATAACACCCACGTGAAGATAGCGGTGCACACATACACTAGCCAGATCACTGCATTACTGTCTTCACCTCCTCAGGAAGAAACTAATAACAAATAGCCACAGACTCCCAATGGTACTGGTAGAAAGAGAGAAAGTCAGTAGACAATTTACCTCTTTGATAGATATCACAGGTGCCATCAGAGATCAGTTTCTTGATGGCCCGTAGATCATTTTCCTTGGCAGCCTGGAGAAGCGGAGACTCCCAGATTCTGCAACCAAGAAAAACAAAACAAACAGCTGTTAAAGACCGTGCTGCCCACTGTACCCTTATTCTCTCTGATCTAGAATTTGATTCTTCAGTAGCAGCCTGGCTTTCTGGAGCCAGAAACAACCCTTAAATTTAGCACCTTGCTTGTAAGTCATGTACTTGTTCCACATGGGAGCTACTGTTTGAATTCCCTCCTCCCACTACAAAAACAATCAGGGAAACAGCTCAATAAAACAAAGGAACTGAGGAAATCATCACTTGGTACTGCAATGACATGAGACCACATGGTGGCAGCAGAGGGAAAGAGATTTTAAAAAAAAAAAGGGTCAGTTATGTTGTTTCAATTCCTGTTGCCCACCTTTAAAACCCATAGGGTCTTTGAAAGTGTGTCAGAGCGATTGCATTGCCAAGCAAAATCTTCAAATAAAATGAAACAATTTTAATGAAAGAATGCTCTTGGCTGGCTTTACCCATACTCCCGAAGTCTTGTTAGTTCATCAGATTCTTTTGGGTTGACTAAGAACCTGCAGCTACACCGTGCCATGGTTTCCACCCATGGCAGGATTCTGTGTTTAGATCAGTCTCCTAACCTTCACAGAGCTCTGACAAGAGAGTGTAACCAACTCCCACAACTTCATCATTAGTCCTGCAATATTTGGTGCTTTTCTTATAGCCCCAGCTGCTCCGTAAGGCTCGTGACATCAGATTCTCAGCATTTGTTTCTAGCCCACAGGGCTGCAGGGAAGCATTTAAAACACAACCCAGATGTCCCTAAGGGTTCAAAAGACAAAGAAAAAGAACCCCAAAGATATTCTAATAATTTTAAAGCCAGTCTCAGGATTTTTAGGTGACTGGCTCATGATTTTTCAGCTGGTGGGCAGAAGCTACAGACCCAGTCTACAAACTGCTACTGCAGATTTCACATAAAGTGACCTAAAAGTGAGAGGCAAAAACAGGATTAAGAGTCTTTCCACCTCAGTAAAGGGCTGGGGAAATTTGACAGGCCACCTTGGGAATGCCTCATCCTGTTTGGTGTCCCTCAGGCATGAGGATAAAGAGCAGCTGGCTCTATCCGGCCTTGGGAATCTCAGTAGAAAGGGGTCAAGGATAGGCAACAGGAGTGTCACCTTTAACTCTAAAATGTGGGCTTCAGCCCCTGGAGCCGCAGGGGGAAGAAGGAGGTATACCTTGTGATATAGACAGGTTAACTCAGGTCCACTATAAAGAAGAAATATCCAGTTTCCCAGGGAGATTAAAGAGCCCTGCGACTACAGGATTAATGGTCACCTTGTTTTCTGAATAATGGATGAAAGGAGCACACACAGAACTACAAATGCATAAAGAGGGCAAGGAGGAGCTGGTGTCACCTTCCCTAGTCAGTTCCCAAGCCTTTTGCAAGCCCCTTTCCAGTGCAATAACTAGTCATTTTGTCTTCCAGGGCGTGTTCCGCTTGCAATGTGCCCCTTACAATGAGCGGTGCCTGGAGCCGGTGGCGCAGAACATGCCCTTCGATAGAGCAGCTCGATGGAGCAGCTCTGGGGCTCCTGAGGGAAAGCCCATTTGCCCCACCATAGTTACGGCCCTGCCCCTTTCTCCACCCATTCCATTGCAGAAGTTTTAACTCTTTACTGTTTTTTATTTCCTCAACCATGGGTTCTAGAAACTTGACTAAATGCAAAAGAAGAAAGAAAGAAAGACCAGAGCTTGTCAGAGTCACCTGACTTCAGGAGCTGAAGCTTTAAGACAAAACACTGAGCGTCAGTCAACTCATGATGAAATTGTGAGATCTGAAAACAAGAATAATGCAATCCACACTGGTCAAGTTCCAGTTTAGATCTGAGTCTGGATCCAAACTCTGTAATGTTCTTTGATTGCCACCTTCATTACGCTTACTCCAATTTACCTAGAAGGCCCTATGACATGGTGTATGTCATTTACACTGGTGTGAAAAGGAGAAAGTAACACTGATGACTGTGGAGTTACTCTAAAGTCATGCTGGCATGAGAGCAGAATCCAGCCCCCTTTGTCTATACTTATATTTCACTTGCTTCCACCGTGTCCTTTCTTGAAATCTAACCACCATTGCTAGAGATCCTTGTACCCTGAAACATGAAGTAAAATTAAGATGGTGCAAACCCCTGTAAACCAAAACCATAAAATCTGGGCCTATTGCTCTTAGGGCTCCTCCTGCTCCTATGGCTTACTATTTAGCTTTCAGGTTTCTGTAGGTTCAGGCCTCAGTTGGTACGAAAGGTACTCCACAAAATAAAAGTTGTTAATTAAGATGGTGGAATATGTCAGAACAAATTATCCCATGGGTTGCCTCTGTTCTGTTTGTGAATCACCCAACTCCTGGTTCTGCTTTTTACAAATGTATTCAATCAGCAGCTCATGGGAACAAATTTCAGCATATGCAGTGTTTGTATACAGTGCTTGTCAACTCTTCACTATTCACAAGCTGTCTCTAGTGGGTAGTCCACAGAGTATAATCAGCTAATTATGTTAGCATCTAGCAAAATTTCTCCTTTAACTCAAGTGGATCTAGCCTTCCTGATAATCCATGGTGGGGCATGATGTGAAGACCAACCAAAACTTTGTAAACAACAGAAGTAGCTGACAATGATTCTGGATTCTTCAAGCATTTGGGACTTATGAACATTTTCACCAATACATTCCATGGCCAGTCCTCAAACTACCTGTGAATAATACCGCTCCTCAAATTGTAATGGAAGGAAGTAGCCTTGCTTGTTCACAAAAAAATCACCTCACAGCCCCTTTATATTAGAATGGCCAGTCCCAGAGAGAAAAAAAAACATAAGGAGTCTTATGGCACTTAAAGACTAACAGACTGATTTATCGCACGAGCTTTTGTGGGAGAATATCACACTTCATCAGACGCTCCCACGAAAGCTCATGCGATAAATCAATCTGTTAGTCTTTAAGTGCCACAAGACTCCTTGCCTCTTTTTTTTGCTTTACTAGACTAACATGGCTGCCCCTTCGGAACTTTCCCAGAGAGAAGTAGCACACACAACCAGGAGAACTGATGTCAAATCTACACCACACTGTTACCAGGGAACTTGTAAGAGAACTATTGTAACAATTAAAATTGGAGACCTCACAAAATGTAAAAATCAGATTTCTTTGACTGATGCAATTTCTTTATTTCAGTCTCTTTGTTGCTAGTACCACCTTAGGGCCATGGAACTGAAAGCTCATTTGAAATGTACTTTTTCATCCTGTGGTCTAGCCACACCTAGATTGTGACACTGAATTCTGGCTATCTTAGTGCCAGAAGGATGTCTGGAGGGAATTGGAGGGAATTCAGAGGAGAAGGAAAAATGAAAAACCATTAGGAGAATAAGTGGCAAATACAAATAGCTGGTTAAGTCACAACTATGCAGAGAGAGAGAGAGAGAGAGTGTGTGTGTGTGTGCGCGGTGTAATACCTATGGATGTTTGACGAGTGTAAACAGCAGGGAGGGGAGAAATTGAATACACTCGGAATAAAGCAGTGAAAGTGAACAAAAGGTGTGTTTCCTACTGAATATATCAGGAAACATTTCCTGTCAGTGAGGAAGCAGCAAGAGCCCCACTGCCACCGTTCCTGAAAACAGGGATGTACAAAACTCTGGAGAACAATCCTGAATGAGCCAGAGAGAGGTAAGGTGTTATCTTGTCAATGTCCTTCTGCACCCTAGCACATATTCAGTTACAGGAATGCTCTCTTTAGTCCACCTGTACGTTGTTGCTTAAAGCAGGTGGATCTGATGACATTATGACTAGAACCAGCAGCCTGTGGGACCCAACACAGATGAAGCAAGTTTGCCAGGGGCCTCTCACGACTCTGGCCCGCAAAGATGCTGTGTTCCAGGAAGAGTCCAACTCCCAAAACCAGGATGCAGGTAAGAAGGCATTTGGCTAATACTAACAATGCTATAATTAACAAGTCACTATTTTATTGCATAGCTCCCTGCTGCTAGAATGACCTGCAAGAGGGGAAAGATTGGGCAACAGTTTGGCAAGGATGTGGACGCAAGCAAGCTTTTGTAGCACTTTCATACAAGGATTTCTATGCCCCTTACAAACAACTAATGAAGCCTCTGAGAGACAACCAAGAATTAATTATGATTCCCATTTGATAGCAATCAGGCCAAAAATTACCACAAATACCATCTAGTTTTACGGATCTTGAGTTGGGGACCCAGATCAGTGGACACTTTTGAAAATGTGAATTTACTTACAGGGAAAAGCAGTGACTCAGCAAGGACTAAAACCCAGAAGTCTGTCCACCTAACCCCTGCTGTAGCCACTGAACCACTCTACTTCAATCTCATCAGCCTCTCCTGCTGCCTAAATCCATGTTCTACATACTTGCTCTACATGTGTCCTCATTTAATTTTCTGGCACCGACCAGAGGAAACTGGCATTCACCCAAAACATATAATTATAAACTATGAACCAGACTTTTATAAGCTGCAGCAGTGTTCCAAGTGTGTAAATGTCAGGAAGGGGGTGAACCAGTTCAGATAATGTGAAAAACAAACCAAAAAATACATATATCCTATATCTTGTACCTTCTCCTAAACCTTAGGTCCCCTGAAGATACTAATCCTTCTTGGAATATTTTACACTTTAACTCATTTTTACTCCTTGTTCCACTGCACTGGCTCCTCTGACTCCACTTTACATGACTGGAAGACAGTAAGACTCTTCCTGTCGTATTTCTGGTCTGACCAGTGGCAGGAACAGGGAATTTCACAAAGAGAAACTAGGTCCCTCCCAGCATTTCCAGCCTGATTGCCCAGTCTCCAGGGCTCTGGAAAAAGGAGAATTTGGGGGTGTCTACTGCTTGCTACTGACTCATCCTTTAAGTAAACACCCCTTTATAGGACTAGACTGAGATGACTCTTGAGAACTAAGGCAGCTGAACCCCATTATACAACAGCTTGGTGTGGACAATATGGGGAAGACATTGAAATTTCATTGGGTTCGTGTACTGAGGGAAGGAATATGGCTGTTTGCAGGTGCTCCTTGACTCTGACAGTCCTGTATCACAAGTATGCAGAATTTAGTAGATGCAAATCATAAATATATGACTCAGCAATAGATTGCAAAAGACACCTTTTTGTTTTCATCAGCTGAATGGGGGTGAAGTAAGGAGCAGAGGAAAACATGACAGGATACAGAAAGGATGGAAATATCTGGGTCAGCTACTGATTGTGAGAGTCACTCCAAATAAAAATGAGTTTAAACATGGGATTTCACAAACATATTCTGCTAAGGAGCAAAAAGGGGTGGCTTCCCTCTTCACTGACAGATTCTTAGCCAGTTCTTTAAAGAATCTGTGGGCTGAATCCTGACAGGATAAGAAGGGTCAGGAGGAAAGGATATAGGCCCAAACCATCCCTAAGGAAATCCACAGACTCCGGTGTAGTTTACCCAGCAGGAAATTGACTATATGGAATTTTTTGTAATTAACCAATTATGTTTGCAAAGCCAGTGTATTCCAACTAGTGTGTTGCCAAGGGTTTTACAGTTGAGACCATGATCACTACAGGTAACTAGGTAACACGTGTGAAAAATTGAGACCGTAGGTGGGGATTAATAAGCATCTGCATAAAAAAAAAGGTCCAGAATATTGGGACTGTCTCTATAAAATTAAGACAACTGGTCATCCTACCACAGGGGTATCAGACTACTCGTCCAATGGGCAGGCCTAAGAAGAGGAGCATCCAGGACAGAAAGACATACTTGGATCCACTCCAAACCCCTGCTGTCCCTCTGATGGCTGCAATAATGCATCAGGCAGAATCCTGAAACCTACCCACATTTGCCCCTTGCTGCAGGTAATAGAGAGGAGCAAGGCACCGCTCTAATGGACCAGAGCCAATAAATACACTGTTCAGCTGTAGCCCACTGCCCAAGTGTCACACTTCTGCTCCTGTGGTCCTCAGCACAGCTGTGAGAGCACAAGCATCTAATCACTAGGGAATCACTAAAGGACATACCCCCTACTTCCTCCCCACTGACAACACCAAACTCCCTCTTCCCACCCCAGTCCTTGAAGCTTAGCCCTGCTGCCACTGGGAAGTCATTCTATTGCAGCACAGTGACAAATGTGAATTCACTCTTAGGTTTGTTACAATAAGTATTTTAGGCATTTCTAAGGCACCTATCAGTATGAATGTGTGATCACAAAGTACAGCAATAAAACTCAGAATAAATAAAACTCATTGTGTTGCTGAGTAACTCATTATAGATACTGACAGACAAGAAGTTGCAAACCAAGACTTCCCCCCTTTGAAAGTTAAACTACCCGCCCTGCTTGCAACCAGAAACTCCTCCTTGGGGACAGCATCTAGTCAAAAAACACATCCCAGAACCCCTCTACTAGAAGATTTAAAGTGTGTGCTGAGAGACTAAGGCTGGGCCAACATATCATCCTAGATCATTCGACATTTGTCAAGACAATAGTAAGATTAAATTTCTGTCTGAAACTCAACCAAAATTTTAACATCCCCCCTCTCCTCCCAGGAAGCACCAGCTAGATGTGAATCCAGGACCCTTGCTGCTTCCCTGAAGCTCTTCTTCACTATCCTTACCACCCCATTCTAGACTGGTCCATCTCCCTGAAGGCCCTCTGCTGTGGAAGGAAACCCTACGTCTACCCCTTCTCCAGAGAAAACATGACAGACAAGATTTTAAAAAATTGGCTGCATAGAGCTATGCCCCTAAATCTATGTTTAAAAAAAACCGAGGCTTCATGTTAACAGATGTGGTGCACCTAGCAATTGCCACTGACTTCAGTGAGGGCTCCTTGCCCAGGACCTTGAAAATCAGGTCACCTATTTACTTACTGCTTCTGAAAATCTTGGCCTGATGCTTTCACTGGGGTGGAGCCACAGGAAAGGTAAGAAGAGATGTCCCTACCACATGACCCAGGGTGTCAGCAGAGTGACACAGGTTTCCAACAGGCCTTCTAAACACAGTGACTGAAACCAGTTACCAACCCAGGAGAAATGGAGCTGTAGGAGTCAAGCAGGGTGCACTATTTCCATAGCAATTTAAACTTTAATTTGGGTGATGAGTTCACTTAGGTCAATGAAAAGCCAAAGGCTGGTAACCTGTTTCAGGCATTAGTGGTTAGAACACTAGTATGAATACGCAGAAGACAGGAGTTTGGTTCCTGGCTTTTCTGGTAACCTTAGGCCAGTTGTGTGCCTCAGTTTCCCCATCTCTGACCTGTTACTGACTGGCTGTGTAAGTGCTTTGAAATCTACACATGAAAATGCTATTAATATTATTGCCACCAGCCTAGTGTAGTTTGGACCTCATTGACTGAGCAGCCTGAACCATCCAGTCTCATGGCATAAAGCTGGGTTTATTTCACAAAGCTCTAACACTGTGTGGATGGTAATTAAAGCACTTCAAATAGGGGGAAAAAATCCCAGCACAAATAAAACTAAAGAACCACCCAATAAACTAAGGCAAATATATGGCATTACTAAGATATGTGATGGCATAGAGGCATATAAACTTTATTGCCAGCCCTTCAGAATGACCTGCATAGCTTGCTGTGAATTAGCCGGGTTGTTCCAAACTCATTGCAATAGAATCTTTATAGCACCCCATGCAGTTTACATGTAATTATAATAATGTCTTTAATTTCTGTTGTCCCTTAAAGATGATCTCAAAATCTTTTTACACACATTAATTAATTAAGGCTTAAAATATGGTATAGAGGAGGAAATAGGAGGCATGCAGAGGTGAAATGATTTCCCAAACCGAAGTCACATGGTGAGGCAGCAGAAGAAATGGAAAGAGAAGCCAGTTGTCCTCATTCCCAGTCTAGCCCCTAGTCTGCATTCTGTACTCACCTTATGTATTTGAATTCTTTTGATGTACAGTGGAATTCTCTTTGGATGCAGTCTCCATATGCAGCGTACAGAGATTTTCATTAAGGTTATTAATTGTCCTGCAAAAAGCCAGCTAAGTTCAAATAAACACTGTTCCTATTCTTAGATATTGTACTGAGTCCCTGCAGATCTATAATTCTCCTGAGACCCCCACCCTTTTTGAATTACCTGAGTGCACGGCTGACACTAAAGAGGCATACAGCCAGCCCCCAGTAAATTAAGGCAAATATGCAGCTTTACTAGGACATGTGCTGAAGGGGCATAGAGGGGTATAAATGTTTTATTGCCACCACTTCAGAATGACCTGCATAGTTCTCTGTGACTTAGGCAGGTTGTCCCAAACTCATGACAATAGATTCTTTATCGCACCCCATGCAATTACATCTTTAATTACTGTTGTGCCTTTCAACAGATCACCTCAAGGTCTTCTCATACACATAAATTAGTTAACCTTCATGATGTCCCATGGATATAGTGGGTATTATTTTAATCTGTATTATTTTTTGCTTTCTATAAGCCCAGGTTAAACATTGCTTTCTATCAGTTCTCGTTCATTATCTTTGCCTTGTTTCATCAGCTGAGGTTGGAGACCCTCGTTCTTCATCTCCAAATATTCTTGTCAAGTGCGTCTTAGAAGGTGACACCAACCTTCGTGTCCCCTTCAGCAGTTCAAAATACCTTTTTCAAGCTCTTCCTTGTGCCCTTTGTCCCATGACTCCTGGCTCTTCTGCTCTCTAGCCAGCATATCTCAGATCTCATCATCTCACCTGCCCCAGCCTTTTCAGTTGATACTCCCTCAGCTTTCCCATGATGGCGTCTACCTGCATCACAGCTCATACTTGATGGTTGCATAGACTATCACCTGCACATTGTCATTTGGCAGTGGGAAGTAGTTGTTCTCTCTTCCTCATTGGCCAGCATTCCAATTAATAGATTATGGTTGGCCTAATAATGCTCTTATACACTTTGCTTTATAGTTTACTGGGCAGGTTCCTATCAAAGAGAATTCCCTTCAATTCCCCCATTTACACCAGCTGCCCTTCAGATGGCTCCTAATATTTGCATCCTCAATTCCTGCCACAGCTTAACATGGAACAGAGGTTTTTAAATTGTTGCACAGACCTTAACTCTTAAAGCATCTAGCTTTACTGGCTTCTGACTGTGCCTTTCAATAAAACATTGCATGCATGTATATGCCATATATTGAAGACTGATTCGTAAGTCATTTTCTTCTAAAGCAGCCTTCTGCCATTCTAGGTCTCTTCGCAGTTTGTATTTATCTTCAAGATACTATATAATGTCATCCACAGAGCATCTCTCCTGTTCTTTTCCAAGGTGTCCATTGGAATTGCAAATAGGAATGGACTTAAGGTTAATTCTTATTGTAAATCTAACTGCACCATGAATGACTCACTACAGCCACAGGTGCTGCGTCTTTCTAGTGCTGTGCTACCCTCAGACATGTCCGTGATAATCTGGACATATGTTTCCAGGATAACTGCAGGAGCCATCAGAACAATTTTCTAGGAACTCTGTCACAAGCCATTTCTAAACTCACAAACACCTAGCTCAATACCATGCATTTCACCTCATACTTCTCCTGCAGTATTCTGGCTGTAAGTGCTTTATCCATTCTTGTCTTTCTTGGTGGAAACCCAAATTGGTTGTTTCTTACCTGATATTCCAGCTCCCCTGGAACTCTTTTCTTCATAATTCTTTCCAGTTTCCCTGAGTGACTCATTAACTTGATGGGTTGCTAATTATTGCATTCTTGAACATGTCCTTTATACTTGCTTTTTATATGTTAATACACCTAAATCCTATGCAAATTTCAGAGTTCACCTCTACAGATAACCTCAGAATCATAAAGCAGACACAGGGATGCCAAGTCCCCAACCTCCCATGCCTAGTTGCACGCTGTGCAGGGGCGGAAATGCTGCTTAGCCATAAATGAATGGGAGGGGAGAGTCAAAGTGAACTCAGAGACCTTCTCTCTCAGTGTGAAATGCTGTGTGTTTGCTGCACTCTGATACCACTATGAGAACTGTTACATAAGGCAAGATTAAGCTGTGGAAACAGCTCAGCAGAACTCAAAGAAGGATGGACACACATGAGAAATGATAGAGAAAATACCAAAAGGGATAGCCGTGTTAGTCTAGTCCAGTAAAAAAACAACAAGGAGTTGTGTGGCACTTTAAGACTAACAGATCTAATCAATCCTCTTGTTTTGCCAACTACAAGAGATTAGGAAGAAATTCTGTTCTTGTCCCAAACATCATACAAAGCAAATAATAAAATCAGCTGCTACCAGAAACAGGATTGCAGACTAGACAGACAAACAGACAGAGCCAAATTCCACACTAGCTTCACCACTGATTATAGTGGAGTAGGCTGGAGTGCAAGTCAAAAGAGAACCTTACTGTCTATCCAGTATGTTTTCTATTTGACTGGTAGAGCAAGTTCACCAAGAATGGGCCAGAATAGTACGGGCCCACCAAAAGGGCAAAAACAAAATCACCCAAATGCACTGCAAGCCTCATTGGCTTACACTATTGTTTTCCCCACAAGCTTGGAGCAGAAAAGGATTTCTAGGGACAATTCAATGGGTAAATCACCATATCAAGAGATTTCCACTGATCCCCATCATTTCTGCCCATGCATGGTTCACAAAAGTCAAATGGACAAGCCAGTCTCCATCCCTTTGTAAAACATTGCCCACCGCCCCAACCACTGGAAGACTGCATATATTTGAGAAGAAAAAGATAGTAGAAATATACCTTATAAGCTACACTGGACAGCTTTTACTGAAAGTGACAGGTAGGTAATTATACTGGGAGCAGAGAAGAAGGACCTGTCATTATTCCATAGGCTAGTATGATTTAAAACTTTTCAACCTTCAAAAACATTTTCTCTTTCCTCTACCTGACCTCTCCACAATATTTTGTATTAAAAGTCTGATCAAATTCAATGGCACCTTACACAGCAGCTAGGAGACTAGCTCTGTCCAAGGGCTATCTTTTCATTCTGTGATGTAGGGCACTTAGCACAGTGGAATCTTGGTCCCTGAACACAGCTCCTAATTGCAACTGTAATCCAAATAATATTAGGAGAGAATAAAGGTTTTAAGAGAAGATTCAGGACAACTTTCCATGGGAAAAGTGACTGGCAGAACTCTAGTGGTTCTATATAACATGTCACGGGATTTCTCCCATAAAAGCTCATGCAATAAATAAATTTGTTAGTTTTTAAAAGTGCCACAGGACTCCTTGTTTGGTTTGCTGTATAACACTGTGAGGACTTTACTAAAGCATGGCATATATTGCTTCCAACATAGACAGGCAACTGGAATGGAAGGAATGGCCATGTCCCACCACAACTACCATGTGTTTGCATTTGGAAATGATAACCCTAAGGCTGTTTGGATCTCCATAAACAGTAAAAAATGATACAAGAGGGGGGCTTCCCTAGGCAACTATAAGAAACAATCTCAGCAAGACAAACAAGGATTCTTGTGGCTCTTTTAGAGACTAACAAATTTCATACATCTGACAAAGTGGGATTGTGCCCACAAAAGCTCATGCAATACATAGATGTGTTCGTCTTTATTAAAAGTGCCACAGGACTGCTTGTTTGTTTTGATGAAATAGATCAATCTGGCTGCTCCTCTGAAAGTCTCAGCAGAGCCTAAGGATCTCTAGGTAGAAGTATGCAAAATGTCAGCTGCAAGACCAACATCTCCATAAGGTCTGTTATCCAAAGATCTCACAGTGCTGCTAAGTCAGTGGGCATCATATACTTCACTCCCGTTGCTGAAACGCAGCTACATCTCTGCATGCATCAGGTGACAGCAGCACACAGTATTAAGGTGATAGGCCATATACTTCATACGGCCAAAAATTCTGAGCGCCCCACACCTTGGGGAGTCACCTAGCCCTGTACCAAGTGGATGCAAAACATCACCACTTGGCAATAGTGGCTGTGCAAGATGAAGGACAACAGTGACTTGCACCCACTGTGTTCATGGAGAAAAGAAAGGCAAAGGGCTTTAGGTTTAGGAGATATAAAGCCATCATTTTTCAGAGCAAGTTCACTAAACATACACAGATGCAGTAGGTACAAGAATTTCTTGCTGATGTTTCACAGGTATTCTGCACAAAAACCCTTTTGTATTAACATTGACTTTATGAATGGGAGCAGGGAGAGCATAAATGGCATATTTTTAAGAGCGTGAAATCAGTACACGTGAAAGCAAGGAACAGAAACTAGTAGACCGAAGCAGGCATAACGCAGACATATGCGCCATGTGTTCCCCTATATAGAGCTTTTGTACATGCAACTGAGCACTGACTTTCAGTGACTCAACTGCTAATCTCTGTCTCTGCTCCCCATGCAGATATGTCAGGGGACCACACCGCATTGTGTTATTCCAGCCTTGGGAACCCCAATCAATTCTCCCAGTACCCCTTGGTCCTGCCCTACAACCCCTCCCTCCACCGCCTATTCCCGTCCTGGGAACCTCACAGTGTTGTGTGGAGGATGCATCTCTTTCTTAACGCATCCCCCATTCTTTTACTGCTGCAACCTTCTTGAGCAGAAACTGCATATACTTCCATGTTACACCAGAGTTTTTACACAATTCATTCATGGGGACTAAACCGAAATCCACTAAACTCACCTATAAGCACAGACAAAATTTGAACTCCAGAGACATGCTGCCTTAAAAAAAAAAAAAGCCTTAAAGACAGAGACAGATAGCAAGGTGCTGTAAGCTCCCTCTGAGCTAATCTACAGTCAGGAAGGCTTGGACAAAAAGACAAAGGGGCAATAACAGACAGCAGCACCAAGAGAAGGCTGAGAGACACTATACCTTTTCTGCTGCAGCAAGTGGATTTCATCCAGACGCCGAGCCCAGGATTTTTTGCCCTGTAGTTTGTGCCTGAGCCTGTTCCAGAGCTTGATGAAGGGTTTGCTATCCCCAGGCAGAGGCAACCCCATTCTTTTGTTTCTTTCTCCTTTCTTCAGCTGGAGTAGGCCAAAGCAGAAGCCAGCAACCCTCACGCAGAACAATCTAAGGCAGTCTCACTAAACCGCCCTGGGCTGACTCTCCTTTCCTCACTGTTTATTAACTCTGTCCGGTCTCCTGGGCACAGCTAGCACCCCTGCATCAGTCTACTAATGTTTCAGGTGAAAAAAAAAATGTGACCACCTCTAGCTAGCAGGCCATCCTGAGCCACGCTGACCATCAGAATAACACAAAGCAGAGAGAGTGACAGTCTCCAAAATAACACACCTCACACTTGGGATACTATGCTTCAGGTGCTCTGACCCTGCCCAGCTGCTGAGGAATATCTAAGTCCTCAGTTCTTAATGTGTGTTTTTTATTTCTAAGGTCTAGGATTTAGAGATGCTTCCTTCTCATCCCCCCCCCCCCGTCTGCCTCTGGGATGGTGCTTCTGAGCAATAGATGAAGACTGGGCAGACCAGACAGAGCGGCATCTAGCTCTGAAAGCATGTGAGAGTGTGTCCTGAAAGATACTACCTGCTGGGAAGGAGGCCACACCTCCACATTCTTCTTTCTGCAAATCACATCAGAGACACAGCTTGAGTTTAAGGAGTTGGCCTGCCCTGTCCCCACCTCTCTCGCACTCACAAAATCATTTCCAATCTCCAAATCTTTTTGGAGGTGGAGAAGAGTTTAAAGACATTTGTACAGAGACTGGAGCCTCCAGACTTTCCCTTGTCTTTTTTTCTCTTTCTTTCTTTTTTGCATTCGCTCTTACTTTCTCTTGTGAGTGGCTCAGGACTGAGTACAATGTTCTGAGCAGGGGAGTGAAGTTTACCATGAGTCTGTACTATTCTTTCTTTATTGGAAGGGGGTTAGGGGTATGGCTAAGCAGGAACCACACTGTCAGAACAAAGACAATAGGCAATCTTATGTATTGACCTGAGAGAAAAGAAACAGGGGCCAAATTCTTCATGAGGCTCTGATTCTTAAAGATAATGGGAGTTTTGCCCTTAATTCAATGGGAGCAGGATTGGGCCCTTAGTGTTTACTCAGGCTATATTCCCATTGAAGTCAGTAGGGATTGTGTTTGAGTAAGGTCTGAAGAACAACTGCAAAAAAACCCAGCAACCTGGCATTGGACATCAGGAGTTAGTTAGGAGCAGAAATATGAAGAGGGGGGCTATGTGGAAGAAAAGTGAGTAAAAAAACAAAATAACTAGGGGAAGGAAGTAATAGAGATTAAATCTGCAGGGGCTGATGAAGGTCTGGCCTCTGGCTCCTGGGCCACAGGTTACCTAACAGGTCTTTCTGATCTCTAGCGCCTAGGATTTTCTGAATTCTGGCAGCTAAGTGGAAGTGTCAAACAGAACTGACCTGGCAGAAGACACACAATCGTCACTTATAAAGCTGCAGATGACTCAAAAATTGGGGGTTGGTAAATACTGAAGAAGATAGGTCACTGATACAGAGCAAGCTGGATGGCTTGATAAACTGGGCACAAGTAAACAGTATGGCTGCGTGAAGTGTCTACATTGCTTAGCATTTTCAAAAAAATATTTTGAAATATATTTGAAATAATTTTCTTGAAATAATTTTTTTTCAAAAATGCTTTTTTCAGAGAATGGTCCGGGGACCGCTCGTTGTCCTGAAATACCAAGAGGTTTTTTTTGGAAAAAGAAAGTCTACACCGGACTTTATTTTTCGAGAAAAAGCAAGGCAATGGAAAAGATAGGCAGGCTTTTAAAAGCCTTTGTCGTGTTTGGCGATAGCTTTTTTCAAAAAAGCTCTCTCAAAAAAAGGCTTTTTATTTCGAAAAAGCTGTCGGGTTTATCTTTTTCGAAAAAGCATGCTGGTATCTCGAAATACCATCGTGCTTTTTTTGGCAGTGCTAACTCATATTTTGAAAAACAGCCTTTTTCGAGATAGCTTTTTTGATAAAAGCCATCGCTGGACGTGGTGAAGACTTTTTTTCAAAAAAGCCTGCCTATCTTTTCCATTGCCTTGCTTTTTTTCAAACAAGAAAGTCCAGTGTAGACTTTCACTTTCGGGGAAAAAAAGCCGCAGTATTTTGGGACAACGAGCAGTCCCCAGACCGTTCTCCTGAAATAACATTTTTGAAAAAAAGTTGTTTCAAGAAAATTATTTTGGATATATTTCAAAATAATTTTTTCGAAAAAGGTTTTTTCGAAAATGCTAAGCAATGTAGACACAGCCCATGTGTTTTAATATGGCTAGACATTATTTAGGCTGTACCTATATAATGGGGGACTCTATCCTAGGAAGCAATGACTGAAAAAAATTGGGGGTCATGGTAGACAATCCTGAAGACGAGTTCCTAGCATGACATTGTGTCCAAAAGGGCCAATGTCATGCTGGGATGCACAAACAGAGGAATCTTAAAATAGGAGCAGAGAGGTTTTTTGGTACACATGCAACCACTGCTGCAACACTGTGTCCAGTTCTGGTTTCCACAATTCAAGGATGTTGATAAAGTGAAGAAGTTCAGAGAAGAGCCACAAGACTGCCTAAAGGATTACAAAACAGAGTTTCAAGTAATAGACCCAAAGAAACGCTATTTAATTTAACACAGAGAGGGTTAAAGAGTGGTTGTAATGAGAGAGATGTCAGGGCTCAAGCAACTTTGTTATGTTCATAACTGACGCAACAAGTTTGGAGGGGCCAGAGCTATGAACTGCCAAGCTTAGAGCTGTGGGGCTCAGCCCTGGCAAGCCCTGGCACAAATTAAGCACTTGTGGCTTGATTGTAGTCCATAAGCACCTTCCTGGGGAACACATATTTAATAGTGCACTCTTCTATCTGACATAGGAAGGTATAATGTGGTCTGATGGCTGAAAACTAAAGCTAGACAAATTCAGACTAGAACCAAGGTGTACATTTTTAATGGTGAGTGTAATTAACCATTGGAACAATTTATTAAGGGTTGTGGTGGATGCTTCACCATCACTAAAAAGTCTCAAATCAAGACTGGATGCTTTTCTAAAAGAGACTCCAGGAATTATTTTGGGCAAGGTCTATGGCCTTTGCTATACAGAAGATGGGACTATATCAGGGGTCTCAAACACATGCCCCACATGTGACCCCTAAAGCTATTTCCTGCAGCCTGCAATGACACTATTGTTACCAATGTTTGCAATATTGTTGTATGAAAAGGTTTCAGTTGTGCAGCCCTCGTGCTAACGTACTAGTCCTCATGCGGCCCTCGTGGTGATTTGAGTTTGAGACCCCTGGATTACGTGACCATAATAAAGATACCTTCTGGCCTTGGAACATTGTTCCCTCTAAGCTGTGTGTGGGTATGCATGCACACAGGCCGTGAAACCCATGCACACAACAAATTAAAGCGCACACAGAAAATTCAGTAGTCCTAATATTAGCACACACAAATTTTTTGCGTACACAAATAAATTTTTTGTGCACACTGCCTATGAAACATTGGAGGGAACATTGTCTTGGAACCTACATATCTCTGAACTCTGGGGGTCATTACTTCTCAGTGCAGTGCCAGCAAGGAGAAGTAAATAATGGGGGTGGAGGGGCCTGGGGAGGATGCAGCCTTTGGATCATTAAATCAACAAACACTCTTGCTTTTCCTGGAGAGTGGGAGGGGCAGGCAAGCCTAGGCTGAAGTTAGATAAGGCTCTTAGATACCAAGATGATAGGTACCTTACAAATACCTAAAGCAGATAGACAGATAAGTCCCCATTTAGTTGAGCTGCTCTCCTCACCTCCTCTGTTGGGTTTGCTGGCTTGTGGTGCATAGCTGGCATTCTCTCTGCCTGCTGGGGTATTGTCGTACCTGCAGGCTAACAATCCAAAGGATTCTAGTATGTAAATGTTACACTTCCAATTTAAATAGTAAAACCCAGTGCAAACTGTACAGCCACTACAAGCCAATGGGAAACAGTTTTTTCTCTCTGTCCGGGTGTCCCCGTACCCCAAAGGTGTGTAGAGAAAATGTGTGCATTTCCTTTGATGCAGGGACAAGAAATGAAATTTTGTAAACAGAGTCATTGTGCTGGCCAAAAGCACAGAGAAGAGTGTGCGGTGCAGTATGCGTGATGTGTCTCAGTGAGACAAGAGGCTGGTCACTTTGAGTTAAAGGGAATACAAGCACACATTCTTCCCCAATGCCCTTTTGGTAACACAACATAAAGCTGGTGCTGTAAGTCAGTGATCCTCAAGCTTTTCAATTTCCAAAGGGATAGCTGTGTTAGTCTAGTCCAGCAAAAAACCAAGGAGTCGTGTGGCACTTTAGGACTAACATTTATTTTTTGCATGAGCTTTCGTGGGAGAAAATCCCACTTTGTCAGATGTTTTGAAGATGGGAGAACTTACAGAATGGAATGGAGGTAAATGCAAGGGGGTGTAAAACATAGGATCAGGTCATATGGTAACAGCAAATCAGAGCAGTTGTTAGGTTCAAACCATGGGAAGCCTGAAGTCATATTACCTTTTGTAATGGAAAAAGAACCCATAGTCTCAATTAAGTCCTGCTTTCACAGAATTTAGCTTGCATATGAATTCGAGTTCAGCTGTTTCTCTTTGAAGTCTTGATGTCCCAGCCACATCTCTGATGACAGTCATTAACAAATCATTTATCGAGTTATTAGAAAGATGGAAGTCGATTGTAAAGGATTTTTGTAAAGGACTGAAGGTAAAAAATCCTTTACAATCAACATATTACACAGACTACAGTGAGAGATTATGCCATACGCTCTCACAAAAACTCAGAAACCACTTGATCAGCATCCTGTACAGCGAACAGAGGAAAATTTAAAATGAACTCTCAAAACTAGATTCCTTCATAGAAAACCAACCTACAACACATTCTTCTACATGGCTGGACTTCACAACAAAGACAAAATCCATCTACGACACACACTTTGCTTTCCTACAGAGGAAAAAAGATACCAAACTGTATAAACTACTATACACCACTACAGAAAACAAGAGTGACACCTACAACCCAGCCAGCAACATTGTTAATCTCTTAAGCTACACACTTACTCCAGCAGAGGAATCTGTGCTATCTCGCGGACTTTCCTTCTGCCCCACAACTGCCACACATAAGACAAAATTCTGCGGTGACCTAGAGGCCTACTTTCACCATCTAAGGGCATGTCTACACGGCACTTTTATTTTGAAATAACACTCGTTATTTCGAAATAAAGTCTACATGACGTTTTCCTATTTCCAAAGGACGGATCCCGTCCTTTCGAAATAAGAATTGTCGTTCCAAAACAGTAAAACCTCGATGTTTTCGAACGGCCATTATTTTGAAAGGGATATTTCGAAATAACGCCGTTTAGATCTGTTCTTTTGAAACAACACTGTGTAGACCTGTTGTTTCGAAAGAACTGTTTTGAAACAACAGGCCAATTGGTGTTATTTCAGAATATCCCTTTCGAAATAACAGCTGTTTCAATTGCAGGGTTTTGCTTATTTCAAAATGAGCCCTTTCAAAATAAGGATTTATTTCATAACAAGTCATTTCGAAAGGACTTATTTCGAAATAACAATGCATGTGTAGACATAGCCTAAGACTCACAGAATATTTCCATAACACCACAGATCAATGCACTGACACACAGATACCTTCCTCCAAACACTACAAGAAGAAATATTCTTCGTGGACTCCTCCAGAGGGTTGAAACAAGAGACTTGACTTCTACATTGATTGTTTCCGCCACTGTGCCAAGGCTGAAATTGTGGACAAACAACATCCTTTACATCATAACCTCAGCCCTGCAGAACGCAATGCCATCCACAGCCTCAGAAACAACTTGGACATTATCATTAAGGAGGCTGACAAAGGAGGTGCAATTATCATCATAAATAAGTTGGATTATGATCAGGAGGCTTAGAAACAACTCTTCAACACAACATTCTACAGACCACTTTCCTCTGACCCCACTGAGGAATACCAGAAGGAATTATGACGCCTACTTAAGAAACTCCCTAAGACAGCACAGGAACATATAAAGACAGAAATACCACCAAAACCGCGGCAGGGATGTTCTGTCTACTACCTAAAATCCATAAAAAAGGAAACCCTGGATGCCCCATCATCTCAGGCATTGGCACGCTTACTGCCAGCCTGTCTAGCTATGTGGACTCCCTCCTCAGACCCTATGTTATCAACAGCCCTAGCTACCTTTGAGATACCACGGACTTCCTGAGGAAAATACAGTCCATTGGAGAACTTCCAGAAAACACCATTCTGGCCACTATGGATGTAGAAGCTCTTTGCACCAACATCCCACACAAGGATGGATTATAAGCTATTAGAAGAACCATCCCAGATGATGCCACAACACTGCTTGTGACTGAACTTTGTGACTTTGTACTCACCCACAACCACTTCAGATTTGAGGATCATTTATATCTCCAAATCAGTGGCACTGCTATGGGCACCCGCATGGCCCCACAATATGCCAACATCTTTAAGGGTGACTTAGAACAACGTTTCCTCAAGTCTCATCCCAAAACACCTCTTCTTTACCTACGCTACATTGATGACATCTTCATCATCTGGACACATGGCAGGGATGCTCTTGAAGATTTTCACAGAAATTTCAACAATTTCCACTCCACCATCAAATTGAGCCTGGAACACTCCACACAGGAGATCCACTTTCTCAACATTAAAGTACAAATCCGGGATAGACACATCACCACCACCCTGTACCGAAAACCTACTGATTGGTATAGTTACCTACATCCTTCCAGCTTCCATCCTAAACACACCACATGATCCATTGTCTACAGACAATTCCTAAGATATAACCGTATCTGCTCTGATCCCTCAGACAGAGACAGACATCCTGAGGATCTCTATCAAGCATTCGTGAAACTACAGTACCCACCTGGGGAAGTAAGAAAACAAATTGACAGAGCTAGACGGGTTCCCCGAAGTCATGTACTACAGGAGAGACCCAAGAAAGAAAGCAACAGAACGCCACTAGTCACCACATACAATCCTCAAGTCAGACCTCTGCAAAAGATCATTAAGGACCTACAGCCTATTCTAAAAGATGATCCCTCTCTCTCTCAAGCCTTGGGAGACAGACCTCTCCTTGCCTACAGACAGCCACCCAATCTTAAACAGATACTCACTAGCAACTACAGATCTAACAACAGAAACACTGAAGCAGGCACACACCCCTGCAACAAACCACGCTGCCAAGTCTGCCCACATATCTGCACAACAGATACCATACCGTCATAGGTCCTAATTAAGCCTGCTACTCCATCAAAGGCTCATTTACCTGCTCATCTACTAATGTGGTCTATGCCATCATGTGCCAGAAATGCCCCAACACCTTATACATTGGACAAACAGGACGATCGCTGTGCAAAAGGAAAAATGAACACAGAGCTGATATCAGAAATCACAGAACAAAGAAACCAGTTGCTGAGAACTTCCATCTTTCTAATCACTCAATAAATGATTTGTTAACGACTGTCATCAGAGATGTGACTGGGACATCAAGACTTCAAAGAGAAACAGCTGAACTCGAATTCATATGCAAGCTAAATTCTGTGAAAGCAGGACTTAATTGAGACTATGGGTTCTTTTTCCATTACAAAAGGTAATATGACTTCAGGCTTCCCATGGTTTGAACCTAACAACTGCTCTGATTTGCTGTTACCATATGACCTGATCCTATGTTTTACACACCCTTGCATTTATTTTCATTTTCCTTTCTGTAAGTTCACCCATCTTCAAAGCATCTGACAAAGTGGGATTTTCTCCCACGAAAGCTCATGCGAAAAATAAATCTGTTAGTCTCAAGCTTTTCAGACCCCTTTTGGGAGTCAAGAGTTTGAACCCTGCTGCCTGGGGCCGAAGCTTTGCAGGGGCCCCCTGTTGCACATATGCCCTGGGCAATTACCTTACTTTCCACCCCCTAATGCTGGTCTTCACTTGCAATCCATCTAAACCCATCCCCCTACCTGAGGTTGAGCAACACTGACTTAAATGAGTGGAGGGATACCCCCCGGAGGACACATACCCAGTTGAGAATCATGGCTCTAAGCTCTGACCTTCTGCAATGGTGCCACAATGCAGCCATGGATGAAAGAGGATATGTAGCATGTGCAAACTATAGACACAGTTACTAGCTGAGCAACACACTGACAAACATACACATAACAACACACTTAAAGAGCTGGTCCTTCAGCTCCAGACACAGTTGAATGAAAGGAAAATTCCTCTAGCCAGCAATAATTCTTGGTCTCACCCTTTTTGTGGCTCAGCCTCTGTAGGGCATCAAGACACACAGGGCACGTCTACACAGCACTTTTATTTCGAAATAACACTTGTTATTTCGAAATAAAAATGAATTGGTCTACACGACGTTCCCTTATTTCGAAAGGACGGACCTCGTCCTTTCGAAATAAGGATTGTTGTCCCGAAAAAGTAAAACCTACCCCCCCCAAAATGACCGTTATTTCGAAACAGATGTTTCGAAATAACGGCTTTAGACCTGTTGTTTTGAAACAACGGTTCGAAACAGCAGATCCATTGGCGTTATTTCGAAACATCCGTTTTGAAATAACGGTCTTTCCGATCCCGCGGTTTCCCTTATTTTGAAAGGAGCCCTTTTGAACTAAGGGTTTTATTTCGAAATCGGTCCTTTCGAAAGGACCGATTTCGAAATAAAACGGTCTGTGTAGACGTGCCCACATGCATATGACACCCAGATACAGCAAGATAGCATTTTGTTTCTGCTTTCAGCAGTAGACATGGTCAAGGCAAGTTGTCAGCATGGACAAGAGATGGAAGTTGGCCGAATCATGGGAGAAAATTGCTGCAGCCAAGGTTGATTAGCAGACCAAAAATATCTGTAAAGGCCTTTATAGGTGAAGGAAGACTGCAGAGCACACGTCATAGTGACCTCATGGCAGGGACAGCACACAACACAATGCTCAGAGCAAGTAGCAATGACAAGCAAGGATGATGGCTCTGTGCTGGCACACACTGAGGTCCCCTCTCATTTGGGGGAGACACAATTGGCTTGTATACAACACAATCAGTACAGGCCTGTGGCCTTGAGAACAAGCGGAACAGGATAGATCAGTCAGTAGATGGTATTATTTGGTCCAGGGACAAATGAAAAACAAAAATATTCCCAGGGGCCAGAGAATGGCCATTAACATGTGTCTATTATAAGTTTAGGGAAACTACAACACCACTCTGCGCACTGGAAACATGCTGTTTGGTCAGGGTTAGAACATAGTTCTGTCCTTGCCTGCACATGTGCTTCTGCCATCACCACCAACTGCTGGCTATTCATAAGCCATGTAGAGCACTGAGTGGTCTGTGACACTTCCCATTCTTGTTTTCATGCATCAGATCTTGTTGTGCATGGAATTGCACTACATGGGCTAATCAGTTCCAGTATTTTACATTCGTGTGGGAGGAAATGAAGTTTTCAAGCAGTGGACTGGGAGATAGATGTTCTACAATCTACTTTTAGCTCTGATACTGACTCACCACAAGACAATGGGTGAGTCATGTAACCTCTCTATGCCTCAAATAGTAAAATGAAAATAGCACCACTTCCCTCATTCTCAGGAGTATTCAGTATTATGGATTAGGCCCTTTGAGACCAATAATTAAGTCTAATTATTGGCCTCAAAGGGCCTAATACATACCTAAAATTACAATAATCAACAGTCAATGTAGATTCCAGGTACTATCCTACAGCAAACTGGCCCCTGTCTTTTAAAATCTATTGCAGTGATGGTTGGGTCATGTGAGATTGTGTCTGCTTGCAGTGTTTGGTACACACATTACTGATTGTCCCCTTGGGGACTGGCCACCTGGAGGATATCAGATCAAGAGAAGAGGCTGTTTTGCATTTATTGTATTTACTGTAATAAAAATATTGATCCCAGCATATGCAAATTAGTTTATAGTGACACATGCTTTGTTGACTTACCGTATGGATTCCTGTAGTCTAAATAGCTCTGACCCTTGCATTCTTTGCTTGAACGAAATTCCTGTTGGCTTCAGTGTGAGTTTGGAGTGCCCAAGGAATGTAGGATTGGATCCAATGTATTAAACTTTTGACAAGTGCTCTCTCTCTCACTCTCTCTCTTTCCCTCCCACCATCCTGCTAGAGTGTTCAAATGTCTCCTTAGGAGTAGAAAAAAAAATGCATAGAAGAGCTGCTTCCAAAATCACACCAAAGAGGAAAGCATAAAGAGCACCTTATTCTAGAATGAACTGCAATGTGAAGTACAGTAAATGGGACTGAGGGAGGATATCCCAAGAGTGAAGGAGGATGTTCCAGCTAAGGAAGAAGCTATGTTTATCTACGTGCTGTAAGAGTCCTCCATTTATCGCCCCTGAAGAGACAGAAAATCTCTTGGCTATGGCTACCCTGCCACTTTTGTTGATATGATTGATGGGACTCAGGAATAAGTAAATCATACCCCGCCCGAGAGACACGTTACACTGCCATAGGGGCCAGGGTGGACAGCACTATGAAGGTGGGAGAGCCTCTCCAACCACCATAGCTACTGGCATATGCTGGGAGTGGATTCATTGCATTGATGGGAGACCTCTGTCCGATCAGCACAGAGTGACTATAACTGTGTCACTGTGAGCTCTCTAGTGTAGACATGATGGGATGATCAGATCTTGCTCATGACCAGGACATAAAGTAGATTCTAGTTTTGGAAAATTTACTTTCTTTTGTGGTTTTACTTGGGTGCAACTTTAACTTTTCTATCCAGTTCATGTCATTCACCTGATGGACATAGGAGACTCTCTGTCTCAGTAACAATACCTGACACATAGAACAGGTTTTACATCTTGGAAGCACTGAGCAGTTATTGACTATTCAATATTTACATCACTTCAGTGGGTTAGATGTATTATCACACCCACTGAAGAAACTAGGGCACGGCAAGATCAAGTGACTGACCCAAGACCAGATGCAGAGGAAGTAGCAGAATATGATTAGGGGCCAGGCTCTTGGCTCCCAGTCTTGTGCTCCAGCCCCTCTCTAGAGCCACCCCTCATTTACTGCCTCATTCATCTTCTCTTGTTCCTGTCCTTCTCTCTGAATCCCTCCTTCATGTTCACCCTGTTCAAAACAAGATGACAGGATCTCTTTTGGCAACCAGATGTCAGCCAGATTCCATCCAACTTTCTTAAATGTTTCCTCTTAGATGGCGTCTGTTTCACAAACCATGAGAAAACTGCAGTTCCACTTCAAACGTCTGACGAAGTGGGATTTTCTCCCATGAAAGCCCATACAATAAATAAATTCGTTAGTCTTTAAAAGTGCCACAGGGCCATCTAAAGCAGTGGCGTTGCTTGGGTGTGGGCTTCGTGGGCCTCAGCCCCCCTGAAACTCAGGGCCAGCCCCTGAACAGCGCGCCTCTAAACTGTGCAGGGGTGCACCGTCAATCTCCTGCACAGGGAACACTGCCCGGGCAGCTAATAGCTAGCAGCCATGGCCTCTACCCAGCCGGAAGACTCTGGTAGGAAGCTGCCCCAGGCTGGGCCTGGGAGTTTTTAAAATTCCCTCCCTGGCTGACCCTGCTCTGAGCATGCCCAGAGCACGGTCATGCCATGAGCCTTAGCCTGTGTCGTGGCCCTGCTCTTCCTCTGGTGGCCAGGAAAGGGCGCTTGGGGGCAGGAAGGGGGAGTCCAGGGGCAGACACGCGGCTCAGTGGGGAAAGGGTATGGGGGAGGAAGTCGGCTCGGGGCAGCGGGGACCAGAGGCAGGACTGGGGGTTAGGAAAAGGCTAGGGGGCCCCCCCGGGGGCGCCCCCCCCCGCGGGGTGGGCAAGGACTCAGGGAACCCACAGGGGGTGGGAAGGGAACAGATCAGGGCCCCGGCGGCTGGTGGTAGCTGGGGCCCCCCCAAATATTTATGTGTAGCGGCAACCCCGGTCTCAAACCTTGGGAGACAGACCTTTCTTCACATACAGACAGACCCCCAATCTTAAGCAGATACTCATCAGCCAGTACAGACCTAACAACAGAACCATTAAAGCAGGCACATATCCCTGCAACAAACCACGCTGCCAACTTTGCCCATGTCTGCACAAAAGACACTATTACAGGACCTAATAATACCAGCTCTTCCATGAAAGTCTCATTCCCCTTTTCATCCACCAATGTGATTTATGCCATCATGTGACAGAAATGTCCCTCTGCCTTTTATATTGGACAAACAGGACAGTCTCTGCAAAAAAGAATAAATGGGCACAAATCTGACATCAGAAATCTCAACATTCGAAAACCAGCGGGTCAGCATTTCAATCATCCTGATCACTCCATTAATGATTTGCTAATAGCTGTGCTTGGACAAATGAATAACAACAGAAGGCTTCAAAGAGAAACTGCAGAACTGGAATCCATATGTAAATTTGATAGTGTGGCTTTTTTTGCTCATTACAAGAGATGATTTGACCTTATCTTCTTCTGTACGCTGTTTCCCAGTGTTTGAATCTTAACAACCACTTTGATTTGCTGTTATAATGTGACCTGATCCTATGATTTAGAAGGCCCTGCATTTATTTTCCTCCCGTTATGTAAGTTTCCCACCTTCTAAACATCTGAGGAAATAGAATTTTCACCCATGAAAGCTCATGTGATAAATATATTTGTTAGTCTTTAAAACTGCCATAGGGCTCCATGTTTGTTTTGCAGAACTAGAGTAACATGGCTACCCCTTTGGAACAGGACTCCTTTGCACTTCCAAAGTGAGTCTAAGCAGAGGAAAGGTTCTGACAGTCAAGGATGTGCTGCCATCTTCAGACAAAGAACAGAAGTACAGCCAACAAGGTATTTACATCATCTCTTGAGGTTTAGATTTACACTGAAACTCCTACTGTGCTACAGGATACTGTGGCAACACAATAGTTCCTCCAGCCATGCTATAGCAGTTTACCTATGCAGCCAGCCATGTTATGCTACTGTAATATCATATAATGTAAGTGCATACAAATACATATCAGTGTAAAATAAAACTAAGAAGACTATGCTAATACTATTCTCCCACAGCTCTTTAGAAAATGTCATCTTGAGAGGTCCAAGAGTGGTGTGTATAGAGATCACTCACCCATTGACCAACAAAATGTAACCAACCCTGAGGTGCAGATTGGCAGTGGTTGACAAGGGTCAAATACGTATCAGTTTGTCTTAGGAATTGAAGAAAAATCTTGTACCCGATTGGAAATGCAAGGGAAATTTGATGAAGCTAGAATACACCTAACTAACTCCTATAAAAGACTTCCTAGAGAATTTAACCGAAGATTGATTACCTATTGGTGGAACTTTAAATCAACTTATTCATTTCTATAGGGCGATATAAAAAAACCCATAGAAATTATATAATTCACTTTTAATTTCTATGTCTACACCTAAAAGCTTAGTTCGGACTTGCTTAGTCCAAACTAAGCAGTTTGAAGTTAGTTCAAACTGTGTGTTTTTTTTAGTTCGAACTAACTTTTAGTTTGAACTAGCCGTGCTTTTTTTAGTTCAAAGTAACTTTTTAGTTTGAACTAAAGAAGAGTGGTTAGTTCAAACCAAAAGTTAGTTGGAACTAAAACAATGCATTTAGTTCAAACTAACTGCTAGTTTGAACTTATTTTGTTCGAACTAGCATGTCAACATTGTGCTAGTTGGAACTAAATATGAAATTAGTTAGAACTAACAGAGCCATAACTAGTAACTTTGGTGCCTGGGTCAAGGACCCCAGAAATCCCCCCCCGCCCCCCCGCCCGGCTGCGATCCAGCCCAGGGCCCAATCCTGGTGTGGGATTTTAGAGGGCAGAAAGGATGGATCCGGCTTCCTGCAGCGGCTGGGGATGGATCCAGATCTGTTCCCAGCTCCCACGGGCAGCCAGATCTGTCCCCTGAGCCTCCTAAAATTCCACTACTGGGGCAATCCAGATCCACCCCCCCTGCCTTGCTGGCAGCAGCAGAAAGCTTCTGCCACCGCCGGCAGGCTGCGGGGATTCGGTTCCACCCCCAGCTGCTTCCAGACAAGCTGGGGAGTTTCCACCACTGGGGGCAATCCAGATCCACCCCCCCCCACAGCTTGCCAGTGCGGCAGAAGCTTCCCCACTCGTCCACTGCCAGTGGGCACGGATCTGGATTCCCGCAGGCTGCCAGGGGTGGCAAAAGCTTTGTGCTTCTGCTGGCAGGCTGGGAGAATCCGGATCCATTTCCAGCTGCCGCCGGACAAGCGGGGAAACTTCCTCTGCCACCGGCAAGACGGCGGTCAGATCCGGATTGCTGCTGGCGGCAATGTTCCCTCTAATTACTCATAGGCTATGTGCGCAAACAATTTCTTTGTGTGCGCAAAAACATTTCTTTGTGAGCACCAATATTAGCACTATTGAATTTGTTTGTGCACACTTTATTTTGTTGTGTGTGCAGGCTTTATGACCTGTGTGCATGCGCACGCGCACTACTTAGAGGGAACAGTGGCTGGTGGCAGCAGTGGAATTTTAGGGGGCTCAAGGGATGGATCTGGCTCCTTGTGGCAGCTGGGAATGGATCCAGATCCATCCCCAGCTGCTGTGGGAAGCCAGATCTATCCCCTCTGCCCTCTCAAATTCCCTACCTGTGGCTTTGCCCTGTTCACCTGAGCCTAGTTACAGCTCTGAGAACTAAGCAGTTGGTTTGAACTAACCAGCTGAACTAACTAGTTCAAACTAAGCTTTATTTAGTTTGAACTAAAAATTTTTTAGTTGAAATTAGGCGAAGCCTGGTACAGACAGGGTTCAAATTAAGGCTCCTTAGTTCTAACTAATTTGCTAGTGTAGACATAGCCTATAGAAAGGGTCTCAAACCCAAATCACCACAAGGGCCACATGAGAACTTAGGATGCTAGCCCAAGCACCACACCACTGAAACCTTTTCATACAACAATATTGCAAATATTGGTAACAACAGTGTCATTGAGGGCCGCAGGAAATAGCTTTAGGGGCCGCATGTTTGAGACCCCTGGCCTATAGCATGAAGCATCCTTTTTAATTTACATAGGACTTTCCCTTAAAAGGAATTCTGATGTGTCCAGGATAGTAAAACCAAAAAGAGCCATGAGTCAAAGGCGTTTTAGAAGTCAGTATAGTTGCTGATTCCTTGGGCAGCACTGTGTGCCCCTAATGCCATGCTAGGTCAATGGGATCCACAGTCATGTAAAAAGGAAGAGCCTTCCATTCGCTAGTTCTTGCAGCTGTAAGAATGTTTCTTGTAAATAGCCACTGAAGTAGCATATAAAGGCTAACTTCTATGTAGCTGATGAAATCTGATGAAATCTCAAGGCCCCAAAGGTGTGCAGCTGTAGTTAAGCCAGTAGTTTTAAGGTAATTTGGATTTTTAAAAATTCCACTCTGTAACTAAAACTTTGAACTGTCACACCAGCTGCATAGTTAGGCATACAATAAAGGGTGAAAATCTTGGGGGGGGGGGGGGGGGCGCACCAAGATCTGCCATTCATTGCAATCAAATTTAAGCTTTTCTATTCCAGCAGGAGATTGTTTTTATCCATGGAAATTTAATTTCAGAGATAAGCTCTCTGGGATGCAGAGGTGTTCCATTTGCCTGATATTGATAAAAGTAAGAGTATTTCAGGATCATTTTTATTAATGATTATGTCCACTCATCTCTAAATAGTCTCCTAAATTGCTTGGGAGAAGTTCCATTGCTTCTGTTATTTAAAACTGGATGGGGCAAAATGCTGGAAAATAGAGTGCAAGGAAAAATCTTCTGTTGGCTGGGGGCTTGCAAGGATTGAGTTTGAGATAAGAGGCTACCTAATAGACTGTTTCCTACTTTCATAGCTATGACTCAAGAAATTCTCCAGGCACTTGGCTCCCTGGCAGCCTCTTGTAAACCAGAGATCACCATACTGCTTTGATGCCAGTGATTTTTTGTCACTAGATTTCAGTACTTCAGTTTCTCTTGTAGTGTGTGGTGCTGGTTTCTCGAGACACAGGCAAAACACACTGGACATTGCAGGAATTAGATCTGTTTAGCAGTAGAGGGCACCTATCTCATGGATTCAGCACTGAAGTTAAATAACATAATACTAGGAAATGCTATGCTGGAAGGTGGTTGAGTGGGGTGCTTACTTTTCCCTGACTCAGTACTGATTTTAATGACATACCATAGCGCTAGGCAGAGCTGCACAGCCTCTAGCATGCTGCAACACACCTGACTCAGAGGCGACAGGCACCTACTACCGAATCACCAATGCACCTTCCTACCGCTCTCTGGTTACTTCTGGAAGGCTCCAGTTTGTGTCCTAATCCGACCCTATTTATCTATGAAACCTGATAAGATCTCAGCCTATGGTTGTAGAGTGGTACAAAAAGGAATAACAGTAAGATTCTGTTCAAGTGTCTCTTCTGTGCCCCCAGAAGTGAAATACTGACCTCTAGTGGGGTGAGGGGTATGTCAGCTCAAGGTTTTACCATGTTTCAACATCTGTAACAAACTTCTACAAAGTGTGGTTAGAGACTGAAAAACAACAGCTGGGTAAAAATGGCTCCTGGTTAGTCAAAACATCTTTTCTAGCTGTGCCTGACTCATATCTGTGCGTACTTCAATGAGTCAAATACCCTTTTTGCTCTTAGAACCATAGAGTCACCAAGTTTGATTAAACTTATTACTGGAGGCTAAGATTAATCTTTCATTCCTGGAGACTAGAGGGCTCAGTTAAGTCAACTTAACACAGTTGGCTTAAAGCTGACTTTATTAAGCTGACTTAGAGAGTCCCCATTTGTTTACATTGACTTTATAAAGTCAGCTTAAACCAGGAGACCCAGTTAAAGTTGACTTTATAAATTCAACTTAAATGGCTATCCTGCTTTAAGGCAACTTTAAGTCAGCTTTATTGGTCACATTTTATTAAGTCAACTTCATAAAGTTGATTGAACCCTTAAATTCAACTTTAAAGATGAGAGTTATTAAGTTGACTTAAGCAAGTGCTTAAGATGTCTTAATGAACTCCAAATGTGCCCAGGGAGTTGCTTAAGTCAACTTAAGCCTGATTAAGTTGACTTAAGCCTACAGTGTAGACATAGCCCAGGATAATCTTTGCTGGCAACCTTAGTGGGGATTTAGTCTTCTTCATGCATCATCATCCAAACTGTCTGCTGGAACTAAGTAAATTATTTACTTAAAAAATAGCCAACAAATTTGACCCTTGTTTCTATTCATGAATTATTTGTGAACCCACCCATATGTCTATGAATCTCTTCAGAATTTTCAGATATTTACCAAACAGTTCTTACTAGCAAATTTTAGTTTATGGTCTGTTCACAAAATGGCAGTTTCAGCCATGTCTTTGGCTCTTTCCTGTTTGTGGGTGCAGTTGGCAGCATGTTACATCTATTGTTCCCAGTACTGGATGGACAATTGAAGCTGTTTAAACAGAAGAATAAGGATTTCTGAGTCAGAGAATCATTACATTTCTAGCTTGATTTTTTGAATGAATGACTTTTTGCATTAAAATTCATGAAGATTTTGGCATTTGTGAACTCCACAAATAAGATAACCGACACCTGAATCCTTGTAAATAATGAGTAATGTCTTCTGAAATATAATCAGAAAAGCTGCCATACGTATAACAGTTTTATTAATCCCTATCTGCTGAAATTTGAGGACAAAACCTGAGTTGTCAAGGCAGGACACAGGAGTGCTGAAGGGTGCTCTTGCTTTCCTGGTGTCAGTCATCTGATGTGGTCAGGGTTATAAAACAGTTATGAGAGGTAACTCCTGTCGCATGGTAGGGCTGAATATCCACTGGCTCCAGGGGCTCCTTTTACAACCGTGACCAATGATTTCAGAAGAAAAAAGCATCCAGCTGAACACCAAGACAATCTCTGCCTTGGACATCTTACAGTGTCCAAGGCAAAGCGTTCCTGATTTGTCCTACCTGAAACATCTCTCATGAGACAAACTACCCAATGCCAGAAGCTGTTGCCAATACCCCTAAATACCATCTTCACCCATGAACCACTCAGAAACTCTCCTAAAAGTGCCTAGACACAAGAACACTATGTAATCTGTCAAGTTCCAGTGGGGCAGCTGTGTTAGTCTAGTTCAGCAAAAGAAGAAAAGAGTCCTGTGACACTTAAAGATGAACAAATACTCCCCTGCATTTATTTTCCTCCCATTCTGTGAGCTCCCCTATCTTCAAAGCATCTGACAAAGCGGGATTTTCTCCAACGAAAGCTCATGCAATAAATAAATTTGCTGGTTTTTAAATGCCACAGGGCTCCTTGCTTCTTATGTAATCTGTGTATTTATTAATTTCATGCCACCTGGTTTAAGATGTAGCAACAGGATGGGGATTCATCCTAGACTAGAAGGAAAGGCTTAGTGGTAAGAATAGGAGAACGAGGATGACGGACGCAGGGTTGAGTTGGGAGCCTTCTGGGAGTGACAGGAGAGTTGAAAGGATCGTATAATCATGGCAGGGTCTTCATGGTGTCATCTAGTCCATCCCCTGGATCAAGTATACTGAAAGGGAAAGGAAACTGGGAGTAGATGCTTGATTGTAAGTTATTCTTGCATAGGTGACCATCATATCTATTGCTGGGAAGGAGTCACTCTCACACCCAAACCTGGGGGATACAGTTGTAAGAAGTTGGGGCCATCTTCCTGTAGTGCATTAAACATCCAATGTGCTTGACTCCTCACAAGAGCAAGATGTTTACTGGCATTCGAGTCCTCATTACTTCTTAGTGTCTTCTAATTCCATGATTGCACAATCACAGGCCAGGTCTCTTGGGCTCCCTAAACATACTGTAGGTCAGTGATTGGCAGCCTGTTCAGTCTACCCTTCCTCCAGACCCAATGTCTTGGGAGAGACTCTAGAGTGTTTCTCCATCTGAGCATCCTCCATTCACCTGTGGGCATTTTTCCACCCTACATTCTTTGGAGTCATTGAGTTTATCCAGAAAGGCACGCTCAGCAGCTACACTCTCCTCACTCCCCTCTGCCTCTCTGTGAAATTAATCATGAGGTTAGAGTCAGTAGTAGGAGGCCAGAGTCATTCTAATAGCAACTTTTCCCTATTGAGCCCTTATTTCCTATGGTTGATAGGATCAGTTATAATTATTAACTGCTGGTCAATGATCAGCTAATATGCATCTGATCTACTATCCCAATGTCTCCCCCTAACAGATCAGCTCATTGGCTCCCCCAGCCAGCATTTTGCCTCTTGTGATAATTGATCTCTGTAATGTCACTTCTGGATTTTCTTTTTCTTGTGTAATGTCACTATACAATCTCTCCTCATATGGAAATCTCCATTTCTCCTCTGGCTCTAACCCTGCCAATTTTGTTCCTTTTCTCGGAAACTTTTTCAGCCATGTCCTCTTTTGCGAAAATACAATCTCTCCCTCTCTCTCTCTCACACACACAGAGAATTGTATTTTGTCCTCATAGAATTCCAGAATGACTGAAGAGATTTTCCTCAAGCAACCTGCCTAAAACGAAAATTTCAGCCCAAATGGATCAGATTTTTCCCATTAGCTAGGGCCAGTGGGTCTTTTCTTTGTCTGCAAAGATTCTTGTTGAGTACGTATTCCGAGCTGACACCAACCTTCTTCATGTCCTGAACCATTATTTTTAGGGTCTTCCTTGTGGTCTTTGTCCTGAGACTACTAGATCATGTGCTTTCTGACCAATATATCTCATGTCTTGTTTCATGTGAACCAATCATCCCAGTCAATACAAAATCATCCTTCCACAGTTAAGATCCAAATTTCTTAGTCAAGGTACAGTGAAGGTCCACACTTCAGAGATGGTGATGATGATTATGATGATATGTCAATAAAAAGATTTTGGGCTTTGTTTGAAGGCATCTGGCAGTTCAGATTTGACCCTTAGTTCACTTATTGGTTGGCCCAGGTATAGTCTATC
Source organism: Podocnemis expansa (assembly GCA_007922195.1). Taxonomy (NCBI): domain Eukaryota; kingdom Metazoa; phylum Chordata; order Testudines; family Podocnemididae; genus Podocnemis; species Podocnemis expansa. Next base: position 1,836,303 of record ML682135.1, read on the forward strand.
AGTTCTCAATTTATCCAGCATTACCTGCGCATTCTTATTTTGGCAGGGTGAAATAGTTGTTCTTTCCTCTTCCTTATTGATCAGCTTTCTGAGCCAGACATCATGCCTGGTCTATTCATGGTTGTTTATACTTTACTCTTTAGTTTACTAGGTATGTTCTTATCACAGAGACTTCCCATCAATTCTGTCTTAATAGAACACGTTACTTTTCCATCCACCTTCCCATCACGGCTTAATGAGAAATTGAAATATTTAAATTATTGCATGTGTTTTAACTTTGCACCATCTAGCTTTATTGGCTTCTCATTGTCCCTCTCAACAAAACATCACATATATTCCATTTTTTTTTTGGTTGATTCATGGACCATTTAATTGAAATACAGTCTTCCATCATTCTAGATTGTTTTCCATTCTGTATTAATCTTCACAGCACAACATATCATTGGTGAAAAGCATGCTCCATGGAGCATCTCCCTTAATCCTCCATCAAGGTGTCTATTATAACAACAAATAACAATGCGTTTTAGACTAATCCATGATGTAGACCTACCTTCAGAGTTAATGGTTCACTGTAGCCACAGCTGCTTCTTGCTAATGCTGGTCTACTCTTCTACTTATCCATGGTAGTCTGAAAATATATTCTGACAGATTGTGGAACAGCAGGCAACACCATATCAGTCCTCTAGGAACTTGGCCATAAGCCTTTATTAAATCCACATACACAAAATGCAGTTCCTTGCCTTCGTTCCTGTACTTCTCCTGCAGTATTTGGGTTTCAAATACTACATCCCTTGTTGACCTTCCAGGCATAAACCCAAACTAGTTATCATCTATTTCATGCTCCCCTTCCTCACAAAGTCTTTTTTTGATAATTCTTTCTAATAATTTCATCATGTGACCATGAACTTGATGGACTGGTAATTACTGTACAGTTAAACATTTCCTTTGCACTTGAAGATAGAGACCAGTATGCTCTCTCTCCAAAAGGAAACCCAAATAGACAATTTCTTTAAAAGTTATCAGTAAATTAAAGGAGAGGAACACCTTTTTTCAATGTTAAATATAGGATTAACTACCAAGCCAATATTATAATTATTTTTATTTTTATTTGCTAGTTAATCTTATAATTTGACTATATATTCAATTTCTGTAACGCTGTTTCTAAATCTGTTAAGTCTTTTAAGATCTACTGGTATGAAGGACATGATATAAAATAACGCTTTCCATTAATAACAGCATGTTTAGATCATACAGTACCTAACAGCCCTGAAAAGCTATAAATAGGGATTCTCATAGAAAAACACCAGCCATACATCTTTTAACTAGTGAAATACATCAAGTATGGAGGGTTTGGGGCTCAGTTGTCATATAACATGATAAGTGCAGTAATGTAATACTACTACATGCACTGAATTTGAACTTGGTCCCCTTTTTGAGTTGTAACTCAGCCTCAATATCTATGATTCTGTGGTCTTTGGAATGAAGGAGATATGCCCTCAACCTAAAAGAAGAAAATAACAACCAAAAAAACAACCACAAAGAAACAGTCAATACTATTTCTTTCCTGGGGGGAGACTACCAGGCAAACACAAACAAACTCAGCATATATTTGAGCACAGGTGTCACAGCGAAGAGCATAGTACACATTCCAAGATTGATAGATAAGATTAGCTATTTGGAGGTCACACTGTCAAGAACACTGTAGGAAGAATTCATATTCCAGAATGATGCTCTGCCATGGTGCTGTGAAACAGCAAAGATGGGCCATGGTACTGGACAATATTTGGGCCAAACCTAAAGATCTTTTAAAAATCAGGCACAGGGTGCACACTTTATATCAAGTTTGTCTTATAATAGGAAAGTATTAACTGATGGCTATTATTTTTTTTTATTATTATTATTTTGTAGGAAAGATTTCTGAGGAGGAGATGAGGGAGCTCCAGGCATGAAAGGGAGACACAGACAGAGACACACAAAGGTAGAGAAACTGATACATACAATGCCAGTATTTGGGAAAGCCAGTTCTTTATTGTTGTAGCAATAATTTGCCCAATCTGCCTCTTTAAACAATTATGCTCAAAATGCATTTCAATAGCATACAAATGGGTATCCTCATCTCTCTGTCCGAATATTTTGATCAGCACAATTAAATGGTTCTATTTCCCATACACAAATTGCAGAACATTCCCACTCAGGCTAACTTTTGTTTCCTAATCCCTGATAATGAATAAGGGAAGCAACTAAATACAATAAGAACATGAAGTGTCTATAAGAGAACACAGTATCTAACTCCCTGTTTGAGTCATCTTGAAATGACACCTAACTTTGTGTGTTTTACCGTTGACTTCAGTGGATCCAAGCAGGGCCGTAACTAGGAAGATTGGCACCCAGGGCAAGCAGCCCCAGATGCTCCCTCCCTGCCCCAGTCGGGGCCTGATCCGGCCCAGCCGTCAGCAGGGACCAGAGCCAGACCCTGCTGCTGCTGGGAGCCTCTGGCCAGATGGGTTCCCCAGCAGGGCGCCTTCCCTGCTGGCCGGCATGGTCCCCTGGCAGCCTCTTTCCCCACTAGTCAGCAGGGTCCCCCAACAGAGCACTTTCCTGCCAGGCCGCTGTCACCGCTGGCCTACTGGCCAGCTTCCCCAGCAGCCAGGTCCCCCTGTGGGACACCTTCCTTGGCAACCTCTAAAATTTGGTGCCTGGGGCTTTGCTCCCTTATAGTTAAAGGTACCACACCTAGGAAAGAGAATTTTTTCATCACCCCTGACATTTTACATAGCTGTTTAGGCTACACGTTTATGGCATTTGTGGGAAGTACAGAGGCAGAAACCTGGAGGGAGTCTGAGAAAGAGAAACTTCTCTAAGCAGAAGGAAACTGGAATGATTTCAAATTTGTTAACTAATTTGGAAGTTCAAGAGGTTTGAGTTAATTTATAATATTCAGTGGCTATTTGGAGAATATGATTAGAACAATGAGAATTAAATAAGAATAATCTCTCCGATAATCAGAATTTAAGTTTTAAACATAGAGTTATTTACCTAGTTCTTCTGGACTCTGGACATTCTGACTTGTTGGAAAGGGGCATTGAAATGTATCTGTGATGGAGCTTATGAGTGTGATGGAGCTTATCAGCCTGTGGTACCACCTGATAGCAAGTGAACCCTGCATCCCTAGTTTCAAAGATGTCAGGTTCACTTGGCACCTAAGCTTAGCAATTTACTGCCCTCATTCATCCTACCCTGACTGCTGCCTGGAAGAAGATTGCAACAGTGATTTGCATGCTTTAGCAAATGAAACGTTAAATCATGTGCTCTGTTTTGGAACAGGCTAAAGGGAAAGGAAGATAGAATCCAGCAGAACTGCCCATTCATAAAGAAAACATGTCAGAAAAATGTCAGTGATTCTCTGCCTGGGGAGGAATGAACGCAAGGACCTGCCAGTGCACTCAGTGACTTCCTGCAGCAGCTACACATTAGCCTCTTGCCGCTGCTCTCTGTAAGCACGTGCATTAAGGCATCGCACCCCCCTCACAAGAAAACCCATGCTTTATTTGTTTTCGACTGGCCCCCATTTCAGTTATAGTAACTATTACTGTTAATGGTAAAGGTACTTAGCTCTTAATCCACAATATTTTACAAAGAAGGAGAAGTTGCCTTCTCTCCTCATTGCAAAGAGGGTTACTCTGCGGTACGTAGGGCAGGATGATATGCACAGGATCCAGAGCAAGACAGTATGGCTTGGCCCCCCCATAGTGATGGATCACAAATCAAGCCATTGTGTACCTATTGCAGGTTATGTCTACATTAGAGGCTTATGTCAACTTAAGCAAAGCCAGGGCTACATTTAAAATTTATTAAATGGACTTAGACCTAGTCTACACTTACCTTGATTTTTGGCTGCAGTCAACAGCATATACACAAGGCATGTAAAATGTAATGACTTTCTAAGACACTGGGTTACACGGGGGAAGTTGACCGCTAACGGCTTCCGTGTTAGGGGGCAGGAACTGCTATGATGACTTCCAGAGCACAGCACAGAATTCATACTTGCTGTAAATTGTGCCTGAAAGATCATGCTGATGGTGACAATTTTGCCCCCATCAGTCTAGACATACCTTTTAGCATGTGCTTAAGTTGACTTAATAACTCCTGCCCTCTAAGTTGACTTAAGCTGTTCAGTTGACTTTACAGGGCAGGAAGCTCTGGGCTCAGCCTCCAGCCCTGCCCCTGGTCCTGATTGGGCTGCTGGAGCCCAATCCAGCTCCACAGGCTTAATCTAGCCCCAACCACCACTGGCAAGTAGTTGGGACCTGCATCTGGCTCCCAGGCCCTTGCCACAGGTGGCAGGGGCCAAGAGCTGGCTCCTGCCCCCTGCGGCAAGGGGCTGGGAGCCCAATCTGGCTCTGAGCCCCTTGCCAGCAGCAGCAGGAGGATCAGAGCCCAATCTGACCCCGAGCCTCTTGCCCCTGCGGGCAAGCAGCTCAAGAGTCTAGTCAATTTCACAGGCTCCGAGCTGGTGAAATTGACCAGGTGGCTGGGCTAATAGCCTGTAAAATTGACTAGGCTCCCAGCCGCCTCACCATGGCGGCAAGCAGCTCGAGGCCAGATCACGCTCCCAACCCCTTGCCGCGGCTGGCAGGGACTGGCAACTCGTTCCTGTAGCCTGCACAAAGGGGCTGAGAACCTGATTGGGGTCCCAGCCCCCACCACCTGCTGCAAAGGGCTGGGAGCCAGATTGGCTTCCCAGCTCCTCTCTGCAACAGTGGGAGCCTGCTCCAAGCCCGTGCCACCTGCTACGAGAGGCTGGATGCTGGATCTGGCTCCCAGCTGCTTGCTGCCAGCAGCTGGGACTGGATTGGGCCTCCGGAGCTGGATTGGATTCCAGGAACCTGATCAGGACTGGAGATGGGGCAGGGGGCAGGGTGGCCCCAGTTATGTCTGCACTGTGTGAGGGCATACCCTGAAGTCAACGTGACAGGTTGAATTGAAGTCGACCTTTGTTAAATCGAATTCCAAGGGCCCTCCCAATGTAGATATAGCTGCAATGAACCTATTGGGGCCTGGTAGTGTTGTTCCCAAGGAGACACTATGACTGGAGGTCCTGCAACCCCAAAGGCTCTCAGTTAAGGTCTTGTGCTCATGGACTCCATGACAGAAACCCTGTGCTGGTGTTCTGGCCTCCATCTCAAGATCCTATGTCCCCCTGCTTAGATGCATATAAGATATAAAACTGGAGTCCTCCACACCCTAGTCATTACAGCAAAGATGCCACAGACCTTTTTTTCAACAGTGAGGATGTTAACACGGGTGTCTTGGCCAAACACCCTTACGGCCCTACATAACCTGTAGTTTCCTTCTACCCATGCTGTACCTCAGCTGTCCAAATTTCTAGTGATTCTTGATGTTGCCAAGTTCCAAAGGGGCAGCCATGTTAGTCTAGTAAAGGAAAAAAAAGCAAGGAGTCTTGTGGCACTTAAAGAGTAACAGATTTATTTATCGCATGAGCTTTCATGGGAGAAAATCCCACTTTGTCAGATGCTTTGAAGAAGGGGAACTGACAGAATGGGATGAAAATAAATGCAGGGGAGTGTAAGACATGGGAGCAGGTCATACTGCAACAACAAATCAGAGCATTTGTAAGGATTCAAATGCTAGGAAACAGCACATAGAGGAAGGGTGAAGTCAAATTACTTGTTATAGTGTGAAAAGAATTCATAGTCATGATTAAGTCCTGCTTTCACACAATCTAATGTGCATTAATTAATTAATTGAACTAACATGCTCCTGAAACTATTTGAATACATCAGAATGCCAGCTATTTTTTTTTTAATCAAATGTCTAGCCCTCCTGTTTGTGAACAGGAACTTGAAAACATGGACCCTAAAATGAAAACTAGAAGGCTATCTTGACATGTTTCTAAAGAAAAAAATCTCACTGTGCTAAAGATAATCTCATGACTTTTTTTAGAGCCTTACACATCATTTTTGAAAGCTGGGGATCTCTGCCCACGCTGCAGTGTCTTCCCTTACTTATCTCGTATGCTGGTGCATAACATAAGTGCCAACTACTGACCTTTACTTTCCTCGCTGGTTTCCCAAATGTACCTCTCCCTTTAGTTTGTGCAGGCCAAAGGAAGTGGGAAGCAGCAGCAGACAGACTGGGTGAGCAGCTTAAAAGGAGGAGGAAGAGGCCTTCATCTGCTCATTGACTCATAGGCTATGTCTACATTAGCAAATTAGCTCGGATTAAGGAGGCTTAATCCAGACTAATTTGTTCTCTGTCTATACTAGGCTTTGCCTATTTCAAACTAATTTTTTTTTTAGATCAAATGGTTAGTTCGAACTTATTGCTTATTTTGAACTTAATTCAAACTTTAGTTTGAACTAGCATGATATAGTCATGCTAGTTCGAAATAAATAAATTTGAACGAAGTGGTTTCTTTGAACTAACTGCGCTAGTTTGAACTAAAAAGTTAATTCAAAGTAAAAAGCCACGGTTAGTTCAAACTAACTGGGCACTGCTTAGTTTGGACTAAGCAAGTCCAAACTAAGCTTTGGATGTAGACATAGCCATAGAGTGTTAAGGTCAGACAGGGCCAGTATGATCATCTACTCTGACTTGCTGCATAATGCAGGCCTCAAAACCTCATCCACCCACTCCAGCAATAAGCCTTGACCCTACGATTGAGTTATTTACTTCCTCAAATCATGACTAAAGGACTTAAAAATACAGAGAATTCACTGGTAGGTGAGCCATGCCCCGTGCTATAGAGGAAGGCGAAAACCCCCCTGAGCCCTAGCCAATCTGCCCTGGGGGAAAATTCCTTCTCGACCCCAAATATGGTGATCAGTTAACCCCTGAGTACGTGGGCAAATCTCAAAAGCTAGTCACCCAAGAAACAATTCTCTGTAATAACTCAGAACCCACCCCATCTACCCTCCCTTCTTAGCCACTTGTGTATCCACCACCGGCAGTCAAAGATCAATCAACTTCCAAATAAGGCCATCCCATCATACCATCCCGTCCATAAAACTTGTCAAGTTCAGTTTTGAAGGCAGTTATGTTTTTTGCCCCCCGCCCCCAGCTCCCCGTGGAAGGCTATTCCAGAACTTTACTCCTCTGATGAGAAACCTTTGTCTAATTTCACACCTAAATTTCCTGATAGACAGTTTATATCCCTTTGTCTTAGCATCCACACTGGTGCCGTACTCAAATAACTCCTCTTTGTCTCTGATATTTATCCCACTTGTGTATTTATAGAGAACAATCATATCTCCCCATAATCTTCTTTTGGCTTGGCTAAACAAGCCAGGCTCCTTGAATCTTCTCTCATAAGGCAGGCTTTCCATTCTGCAGACCATTCTTGTAGCCTTTCTCTGCACCTGTTCCAATTTGAATTCATCCTTTTTAAACAAGGGGGACCAGAATTGCATTCCAGATGGGGTCTCACCAGTGCCTTGTACAGCAGCACTAACACTTCCCTGCCTCTACTTGAAATACCATTCCTAATACATCGTAGAACTGCATTAGCTTCTATCATGGCCACATCGCAACTGGTGGCTCAGAGTCATCCTATGATCATCTGGTACTCCCAGATCCTTCTCCTCCTCAGTCCATTCCAACTGATGCATCCCCAACTTGCAGAGGAGATAGAGAGATAGCTGTGCTCCCAGGGAAGCAGATAAGTAGCATTCTCCCCAATTTTCAGATGAATTGCAAAGAGGTTGGGTGACTCACCCAAGGTTAAAGAGGAAGTCTGTAGCAGAGTACCCCTGAGACTGAGAGGCACAATTCAGAACTCACAGCCCAGGTGTATACAGCTAAGGTGGTTTTCATCCATCTCTTTGCTTCCTGTATTCTGGGCAGCCCTGGGGGACAGGAGCTCTCCAAGCAATGCTAGACTTTCAGGCTGCTCTATGAGCAGCAGAATTGCAGGGATTTACAGGGCCAGAGAGAATGGGATTGAGTATGGCTGGATCAAGGCCTGGGAGGCCTGCCATTGGCCCCTGTCTCATGCCTGGGGACAGGGTCAGGGGCTCTGAAGCCCCAGCTAGGGCTGAGGATGAAATGGGAGGGGGGCTGCACCCTGTGCTTCCAAGGGACTGGTGAGGCTAGGGGGAGCAGGCAGGGAGCACTGCGCTGCTGCAGGGGGGACCTGCGGTCCATGCTGGGGGAGGGAGTGGGGCACAGGGCAGCACTCCGGCTGGAGGCTCGGGGGGCAGGACAGAAGCAGCAGTGCTCCTGACCCTCCCCCAAGCTGGCTGGTGAGCACAGCCGCCAACCTGGGGGCTGGGCAGGCAGGCTGAGCAGCAGCAGCCTGTCACTCAAGCTGGATGGGCTGGATTTTTGGAAGACCATGGGGCCCCCCTGAGGCTGGGGCTAGAGGCTACAGCCCCCAAAACCCCGGCCTTTATGTGGCCCTGGGACTGAGGTACTAGTAGCCACAGCTCAAGAACTGGCCACTCCCCTGATGTTCTACTGCAGTGGTTCCCAACCTTTTAAAGGATGGGGACCCCTTTTCTACAGAAAAAAACTTTGTGCCCCCTCATGTGAGATGGCACGGCAGTGATGCTGTAGCGAGAATCTGGCCCGTGGCAGCAGAATCCAGCCCGCGCCATGGAGCAGCAGAGCCGTGGCGGGGGGTCCACCAGAGGAATCCAGCCCTGCCATCAAGCAACAGAGCCGCAGCGGGTTCCAGCCTCTGCCGTGGAGTGGTGGCACCCGAGGCAGGGTCTGGCTCTGAGTCACCCCGACCCTCTCCCTAATCCCCCCGCTCTGCCACCAGCTTTCCCTGCTGCCTGGGGCTGACTGCCCCCCGCACACCCCTTCCCTGGCTGCCTGTCCCCGAGCCTGACCCCCACCCAGCCAGGGCCCCCTTACTTGGCCACAGAGCCGGAACCAGCCATGCCATAGGCTGCTTCTCCCACCCTGAGCATGATCTGAGCATGCTCAGGGTGGCGGGGGAGTTTTAAAAATTCCCAGCCTGGGGCAGACCATCTCCCTGCCATTGTCTGGGTGGCACCACTGGCATCTCACTCTCACTGCCGGCGTCATCCAGCCCAGGTCCTAGGGTGTTTGTGGACCCCTTCAAGTGATTCTGTGGCCCCCCAGGGGTCTGCGGACCACAGGTTGGGAACCACTGCTCTACTGCACCGTTACCCCAGGCAGAGGCATCTGAGTTGGCTGCTCAAGGGATAGGGCTGTCAGTAAGGTGTTCTCTGCCCTGACACACACACACCTCCTCCAGTCCAGATTACCACCATGTGTAAAATCTTCCAAACCAGCTAAGTGACTTAGGAACCTAACTCATCTTTAAAAGTGACTCAGGCACTTATTTCCCTGCCATGATGGGGGCCTCAGGCACTAATGTAATTTGGTCTCTCCTATTCTCTGCCTATGCAGTGAAACAGGCTAGGCAGAAAGGAATGTGAGTGAGCATTCAGGTCAGGCTCAGGAGAGAGGGAAGTTGTTCAGCCACCCACCAGGTGTTTCTGCTGGGATATGGAGCTCCTCCCCAGCTCAGCTCAGCTCAGCTGACTGTCTGCACCCTCCTCTCTCCTGCCTAAACTTGCTGTGGCTCATCCAAGCTTCAGGAGGGGAGGGGTCTGTTTAATGACCCCCCCCACATGCTCAGTCTGTAGGTCCCATCAGTGCCCCCCAGTCAGCCAGTGAGGGAGGAGCAGGTTGAGTGAGTCATCGTACCACAGCCCCCATCCCATGCCGACCCAGTTCTTGCCTTTGGCGAGGCATATAGGTTGCAGCTCATGCTGGGAGAAGCGTGAGGAGGGTAGGTAGGGGTGGGGCAAAGATAGGGGAAGAAGTCAGCCAGAGACCCATGCAACAATTTTGGTGAGGGGCCTGAGCAATGTTCCCTCTAAGGCCAGACCACAGCTGGGCAACATGTGTTGCTCCCTGTGCCCCCCCCCCCCCGTGTGGGCCCAATCCTGCCTCCTGCTCTCCCAGCTACAGGGGAGCGAGGGCTGCCTGCCCAGCCTCCTAGCAGCGGGCGGACCAGCCAGCCCACCCTACCCCCGTCGGCTGTGCCTCCCCAGGGAGGTGGAGGGGGCCAGCACTGAGCTCCAGCATGGGGGTCGGGGCCCTAGAGCGGCCCCCTCCCAAAAAGTTTGGGCCACTTTGCCCTCGGCACCCCCAGGCCATGGAGCAGTCCCACTCAAACCTGGAGGCAGCCAGGGTGGCGAAGCGGCCCAAACTCTTTGGGAGGGGGCTGCTCCAGGGCCCCAAACTTGCAGGCTGGAGCTCAGCACCAGCCCCCTCTGCCACCCGGGAAAGCGTGGCTGCCTGGGGGTAGGCCAGGCTGGCTGCTCTACCCCGCTGCGGTAGGGCCGGGCAGGCAGGCGGGCAGAGCAGGCTCTGGCCCCGACGGCCCCCCCAGAGTTGGAAGGGAGGGCGGTTAGGGCCCTCTTACCTGACTGCTGGAGCAGCGCGGCCAGGCTTCCAGCCGCTCCTCGGCTAGAGGAGTGCTCACTGAACAGGTGCCGAGAGTCTGCGCCTGCTCAGTGAAAGCTTACTCTGAGCGGGAGTTTTAAATACTCCCCGCTCAGAGGAGCTCTCAGCCGGCCAGAAGACTTTGTCTTCCAGCAGGACAGGCACTGCAGCTGCTGGCCATGCGCAGCCGGCAGCGTTCCTTGCGTCACGCAGCACTGGGGGCAGCCGCACAGCTTATGGGGAACATTGGGCCTGGGGTGGAGTGGAGGCAGAAGAGGCAGGCCAGGGAGCTTGCCTTTCCCAGGAGCAGCTTCACCAACTGCCGCCTATGATGTACTGGATTATCTGCTCCAGGAGGAATGGCTGCTCAGACCTTGCAGTGCACTCGCTGACTCCTGGTACATGGCAGACTGCTCCTATCACAGTCTGCAATCACTGTGCCATTCTTGCTGTGGGGTCTGGACTGAGGCGGTTCAGTGACAGTTTCCTTAGAGTCTGGAATGACCTCCTTCACCTCCAGCCACATGGCTTGCATGCTGATCTGCAGCAAGCCTGGCCTCACTTTCCTCCCCAGCTCTACCAGGGCCACTCAGTCTGTCTGTGCAGCATCCCCTGCTAGTCCAGTCCTGGGGCTCCACAGAGCTTTCCTAATACCTCTGACCTGCACCCTTCCCTAGTGCAGTGCTTCTCAACCTTCATTGCATTGCAACACATGTCTAAGAAAAAAAAATTATTAGACAGCCTTGGAAAGGGGAACTGAACCCTGACCCCCACCACCCTGGGCAGATGGGATGGTTATGGAAAGTCAAAGCCTTAGCCTGCAGTAGGGAATTGTAATCTGAGCCCTGGCACCGTGGGTTGAATCCCTCAAGCTTCAGCTTCATCCTCTGGCCCCAGCAAGTCTGCCTGCTTTCCAGTCTCTAACTCCATAAATGTGCCTCAGTCCAAAGCATCAGTGCCCCTTGCTGAGCAGTTCTTCATTCTGTCCTTCCTCTCCCACAGCTCTGCCAGTGCCCAGGCTCAGTCCTGCCCTACAGCCTCCTGCTAGGCCAATGGTAGGTCCCCAGTGTCCCACTCTGTAGCACCTAGTGCTCAGAGACAGGTGGCGGGAGTCCTTGTGCTGCTGAAAGGCCTCCTGTTCTTTGAGGAGCGGGGCCTGGGGGGAGGATGCAGAAATGTCTCTGATTATGATCTCTCAGTCCATTTCTTTTCTTCCCTCCACTGGCTCCTTCTTGCCTTGAGGCCTTCACTCCCCCATCTTGACTTTGCAAGCCTCCTCCCCCTCCTCCTTCCAAGCATAATGGAGTTTGGCCTCAAAAGATGAGAGCCATCCGATATGGAGAGCGATAATCTCCCTGGAGCAGCCAATGGCTCTGTGCTCCACTGGACCGGAGAGCTGCTTGACTGGATCTCACATGCCAGCTCACTTACCTTGTGCCGATGGGGGAGAGGGTATGTTAACCACCAGCCCCCTCCCCCTGATTGGTGTGTGGTGCCTGGACCTGCCTCTGTTGGAGAGTGACTGGAAGATCAGCGGGTTACTTACCAGTAAATGTCCTTCGAGATGGGCTGATCACATATTTTCTGATATAGGTGTCTACATGCTGCAGTGCACGGATGCCCAGACACTTTTTTTTTCCCCTAGCCTGTCTCTGTAGGGTCAGTGACCAATGCCCCCTTTGTCCTGTGCACCTGTGTGGTATATAGGTGGCCCTGACCCCTGCCCTCCCTTCAGTCGCTTCTTGCCACTAACTCCAAAAAGCAGGGACAGAGGGAGAGTGCATAAAGTATGTGAGCAGACCATCTCAAAGAAGGATGTTTGCGGGTAAGTAACCCTCCCTTCTTCTTTGAGTGTTGGTCACATCCATGCTGATATAGGTGACTACAAACCGTACCTAGGATGGTGAGTGGAGTTAAAGTTTCACCACTCTAAGGATGGCTCTGCCCAGGGCAGTGTCATCTCTTGCCTGATGGACAATTGCATATTGTGATGTGAAAGTATGCACTGGGGACCAGGTCTCTGCTCTGCAGATTTCCTGGATGAGGACCTGGGCAGGGAATGCCGTGGAGGATGCTTGTGCTCCAGTTGAATGCACCCTGATCTTCCCTGGAAGGGGAATGTTTGCTCTTTGGTAGAAATCTTTAATACAGTTTGATAGCTAGGATGAAATGCATTGGGCCATTTCTGGTTGACCCTTCATGCACTCAGCAACTGGCCTGGTTCTCTCGATGTAGATCTCAAGTGCACTTCTTACATCGAGGGTGTGCCACTTCCTCTGGTTCTCCGTGGCCTGTGGGTCTGGAAAGAACACCAGCAGGCAGATGTCCTGATTTACATGGTCAGATAGGAAGTCTGGGTGTGGACAAAGCTGGACCTTGTCAATGCAGAAGACCATGTATGGGGGCTCTGAGGAGAGGTCTCTTAACTCTGAGACCCCTCTGGCTGAGGTAATAGCCACTAGGAAGGCCACCTTCCATGATAATAATAGTAAAGTGCAAGAGTTTAGAGGCTCATATAGTGGTTTTATGAGTCCCTCGAGCACCAGGTTTAAATCCCATTGGGCGACTTGGGATAGGGCCTTTCCATGCCCTTCAGGAACCTCGAGGTCATGGGGTAAGTTCCCCACTACCAAGTGAGTTTCAGGTCCGGGATTCCAGTAGCAACAACCACTGAGATGCATATAGCAGGAATAAAGCATTCTTCTTCAAGCACTGCTCGGATACATTCAGTAATAGGTGTATCCGTGCTGCAGCACACGATTGGTTGGAACCATTTTGCCCTAGCCTGCCAGAAGAGGGCTGGTGGGCACTGCCCCCCATGCCACCCCACAACTACATATGCGGCCGCCACCCAACCCCTCCCCAGTTCCATTTTATCTGCCTCAGTCACGGTTCGTGGAACAGCCCGCTCCTTGCGTTAGCAAGGAGCCTGTCTTTCTCCCTTTGTCTATGAGCCTTCCACTCAATTGGGAACACCTTTTCATGGACCTGGTTCCACCAAAGAGCATTTCCTCTCTCGAGCACCCGGCTTCGGAGCAACGACACCAGTCTCCTCCGCGGCCCGCCATGCCAGTGTTTATCCCTTGTGCTGCATGCAGCAAGGCCTTCCCATGGGACGATCCCCATGAGAAGTGCCTCCAGTGCCTGGGCGAAGCCCATTTGGTTACCTCCTGCTCCATCTGTCTGCCCTTTAAGCCTAGGACAATCAAGGACAGGGAGCAAAGGCACCATGCGGTTGCCTCAGGGCAAGTGCGGCAGCCTACCACAGAGGCTTCGGGGTCTTGTGCGGTACTGCATGCCGGCTTGGCACTGGAGCCTTCCCGGCACCGCTCCCCCAGGGAACATAAGACCAGCTCGGTACCCGTGTTGGTACCATGGTGTCAGCACCACTCTGGGTCCCCCACACAGGGCTCCCCGTGGGACTGGGAGGAGTCGGTGCCACTTCCATGACTCCAGAGATATTTGAGGCAGCGAAGGTGCTCCTCTTATTGCCTACTCCACCCTCCCCAGTACCTGCTGGAAGACGGCATAAGCCAGCCTTCATTTCAAAGGTCTGGGTGCACCAAAAGCAGCACTGAATGGTGTCTCCGTTCTTGGTGGTGAGTTCCCCAGCACCGGAACTTCCCATCCCCTGGGTTCTGGTACCGTCAAGCCTTCTCCCTGGCACCACATCACCTTGCTGTCCCTGGCACCGTCTTCATGGTCCTGAAGCGTTCCCCCCCTTCAAGTCCAGGGTAGGGCCCTTCAAGGGCAACTAAACTGCCTTGTCACTGACTTCCAGCACCGTCACCATTTTGGTACTGACCTCATGAATGGTCCCCCCAAGAAACAGCTTTGTCCACCTCAGCACGGATTCCTACAGCACTGGCTACAGCAGGGATCTCAAACTCAAATCGCCCTGAGGGCTGCATGAGGAGTAGTAGAGGGCCGCATGAGGGTTAGTACTGTAGCCCGAGGGCCGCACCACTGAAACCTTTCCATAAAATAATATTGCAAATATTGCTAATGATCATGTCATTGCAGGCCACAGGAAATAGCTTCAGGGGCCGCATGCGGCCCACGGGCCGCATGTTTGAGACCCCTGGGCTAGAGCTTTAAATCCAGTGCTTTGTTCCTATATGGTGGATCTCTCAGTGCAGTTCAGCCTCTTGCGCCGTGGTTCAGCCCATGTAGGGATGGACATCCAGTCATTTGAAGAGCCCTCTGATAATCTGTTCAGGCCGGTGTTTACATCAGCGGAACCCATCACTGTTCCCCTCCACTCTAGTGTCTGGGACCTCGCCTCCTCACGCTGGCAAAGCTCGGGTTCTATTTCCCCGCTGTCAGATACAGCGGGCCTCAAATATCAATTGGAATTGCCTTCTTTCACCCACCAGCCAGTTCCATCTCGAGCAGTGGTGGAAGCGGCACAGAGCCCAGGACAAGTTCCCCGCAACCCTCTCCCGGCATCGACGGATGCCAGAGGATTAGACTTTCTGGGTCGGAAGGTATATTTCGCCTCTGCCTTCCAGTTACGTATCACTAACAACCAGGCCTTGGTGGGCCGATATATGTTGGATGTCTGGGAGTCAATGAACAAGTTTAGACACCTACTCCCACAAGAGGCGAAGGAGGAGTATGATGTCTTTCTCAAGGAAGGCAGGGTAGCATCCCAGGACCCCCTCCTATTGGCTTGGGATGCTGTAGATTAATGTTCCCTCTAAGGATTGGGCAAAAATTTTAGTTTGTGGGCAGAAATTTTGCCTTATGGTAACTTGGGAGTCCAACATTACAGTTACTCCTTATTATCAATTTTTACCTAAACTACAGTTGCGTACTGTACGAAATAGTTCCAAAGGGGCAGCTGTGTTAGTATAGTTCAGCAAGAGAAGCAAGGAGTCCTGTGGCACTTAGAGGCTAACAGATTTATTTATCACATGATATTTCATGGAAGAAAATCCTACTTCATCAGACATTTTGAAGTTGGGACAACTTACAGAATTGTAGGAAATAAATGCAAGGGAGTGCAAAACGTGGGATCAGCTCATATATTAACAGTAAATTAGAGCAGATATTAAGATTCAAACACTATGAATCAGTATGTAGAGACATGTGAATGCAAATCACTTGTTGTAATGGGAAAAGAAGCCATAGTCATAGTTTAATCCTGCTTTCACACAATCAAATCTGCATATCAATTCTAAGTCAGCTTTTCCTCTCTGAAGTCTTAATGTCCCATTGACTTTCTTGAGCACAATCGTCAACAAGTTGTCCATAGAGTGATTAGACAGACGAAAGTGTTCAGAAACTGGTTTTGCAGTATTGTGATTTCTGATGTCAGTTTTGTGACCATTTGTTCTTTTGAACAGAGATTGTCCTGTTTGTCCAATGTATAATGTGGGAGCATTTCTGGCACATGATGGCATAAATCCCATTAGTGGATGAGCAGGTAAATGAGCCCTTGATGGAGTAGCTGGCTTGATGGTGAATGGGGACATGAAGGTTTCAAAGAGAGACAACTGAATTAGAATTGATATGCAGATTTGATTGTGTGAAAGCAGGATTAAATCATGACTACGGCTTCTTTTCCCATTACAATAGGTGATTTGAATTCACCCATCTCTACCTGCTGTTTTGCAGAATTTGAGTCTTAACAGCTGCTCTGATCTGCTGTTACTGTACGACCTGCTGCCATGTCTTACACTCCCCTCCATTTATTTTCATCCCATTCTGTAAATTCCCCCTTTTTTAAAGCACCTGAGAAAGTGGGATTTCTCCTATGAAATCTCATGCAATAAATAAATCTGTTAGTCTTTAAGTGCCACAAGACTCCTTGCTTTTTTTGTACAAAATAGGCCTATGTGTTTATTAAAAATTAAAATGGGCCTATATTTTAAAATGTGTTTATTGTAAATAGAATTAATTGGGTTTAATTAACTGAATTTGTGTGAATTTTTATTTGAAATTTAATTTTTAGAAAGCTTCTTAATTAAACTGTTTTTTAAAGTTTTTTTTAAAAACGGGGAGAAGGAAAGAAAGAAGGAGGATGAGAAAGAAAGAAAAAAGAAGGAAGGGAAGAGAGAAGAAAGAAAAAGAAAAAAGGAAGAAAGAGAAAGGAAGAGAGAGAGAAGGAAGAAGAAAGAGAAAGAAAAAGGAAGAAAGAGACAAAGAGAAAGAGAAGGAAGAGAACGAAAAAAGAGAAAGGAAAGAAGAAAGAAAAAAGAAGGAAGAAACAAGAAAGGAAAGGAAAGAAGAAAAAGAAAAAGAAAAGGAAGGCAAGTGAGAAGAGAAAGAGAAGGAAGGAAGAGAGAGAAAGAGAGAAAGAAAGAAAAAAGGAAAAAGAGAAGGAAGGAAAAGGGAAAGAAGAAAGGAAAGAGAAAGAAAGAAAAAAGAGATGGAAAGAAGAGAAATAAAGCAAAGGAAGGAACAGAAAACAAGGCAGGCTGCAGGCTCCACCTCCTCCCTGGCTGCACGCCTGCCAGTTCCGAGGCTGCCCTGCAGGGGCTGCTTTGCTCAGGTTGGCTGCTGACCTCGGAGCTGCTGGCCAGCAGGGAGACACAATCAGCTCCCAAAGCCCTGCAGTGAGCAGTGTCTCTGAGCCCAAACTTCTCGTGGCAACTGGTCTGTCTTTTCTTTTTTTTTTTTCCCCTCTAGTCCGGCGCTACTACAAGAGGCTCAGGGTTGGAGACAGCGCTTGCTGTGGGGCTTTAGGAGCTGACTACATCTCTCTGCTGGTGTAGCTCCGAGGTCAGCAGCCGAGCCCCGGTAACCTGCGCTGTCGGATAATCCTGTGCGCTGGGGCCAGAAAAATTGTGCGTGAATGCACACGTGCGCACCTTACAGGGAACAGTGCTGTAGGTACGGCTGCCCACACAATGGCCTCAGCTGTGAGCATGTGGCGTGCAGCTTGCCTTTGAGATGTGAGGGTGCCCCCGGCCTCCCAACAGGTAGCCTTTGACCTCCCCTTTGACGGCAAAGCTCTCTCCTTGCTGGAGACGGATGCCATCATAGGTACTGCCCGTGACCCTTGGGGGAAGATTAAATATTTGGGTCTCCTCCACTTTGGGCCCCTTGTCCACCCTCCACCCCCATAGGGTGTAACATCCAGCCCCAAATCACCATTTCTTCAGGCCACTGGATAGTAGTCAACACTCCCACCATCACAGCATGGGTTTGAGTCCCAGGTTGGGGAACTCCTCCCGCTCTGGGTCCACCCCCCACTCATGGGAGGGTGCCTGGCCTTTCATCCAGGGGTAGCTATTCATAGCCAACCCAGGTTAGTGTTACAAAGCTCATCTCCTGAGAACCCCTATCCTATGGGGTGCCCACTGACTTGGAAACCTTCCCTTGGGCCAATGGACTGCCCTAATTTCATGCAAGGTCCCCTGTCTACTCCTGGGCACCTTACCTCTGCCTTGATGTGATGGGGTACTGGCCTACCATCACCTATTTGTCTTGGCTCCCCTGGCCTCATTATATTCTCATTTACCACTGTCAATAGTTGGAGGAAGCTTATTTTCCCCCCGCCCCGCATGCCATCCCGTATATCTTACTGATTCTTCTCTCAGAGAGGAAGCCCCCACCCAGCTTATCCGTGTGGTGCCTCTTTCACTTCCCCTTGGGAGCACACAGGCCAGAAACAAGGGTATTCTGCAAATATTGGAGGGTACAGTGCCTCCCCCTCAGGACTTTTTGAAGTAGACTGAGGGATTTTCTCCTAAATACTCTTCCCCGTGCCAGGAAGACATACACACTCATTTTCCGTAATACCTTAACTCTGGCCCCTTGCATCTCTTGAGTCAGACATCCAAGAGGCCCTCTTCCCAGAAAGGTTGTGACTCCTAGCTCCCTCTTCACCAGAGGACATTTCAGCTCCTCTCCACAGAGTTGGGTAGAGCCTTCATTCTCCTTTATTCACCCTTTTTGAGTGTCTTGTTTTTACACCATCAAGCACGGACAAGCCTACGCTTGGACGATCCTCAATAGGGATGCTAAGGTAGCGTTCCTTTGCTCAGTGATGGCTCACGTCCTTTTTGGGCCCATGGGGTGGGCCAACTTGATATTGTCACGCCCAGCACTGGGTGGAGATGTCGGCACCTGGTCACCAGACACAGACATTTTGGGGAAATCGCTTGTGATTCTCATTAAAGGGGTAACCCCTCCCGTAACCATATTGCCATCAGCTGTAAATAGCTTCTTCATGAACATGCTTGGAACAGGTCTCATCATGATAGAGCCTTGGCTCAGTCCCCCCTAACTACTTATTAGCTATATTGGGGAAAAGGTTATTTTAAACTTTAGTGGGGAATTGATCCCTCTTCCTCTGCTACCACAGCCCGGACCCTGAGGTACTTCCAGGCCGCTGTCTACTCAATAAACTGGGATTTCGGTTCCCATGAGCCTGAACTCTGTCCCCCAGTTCCCCAAGGGATGATTGCATGTCTATGGGGTGGCCCAAGATCATCCAGTGGGCACTTATGGGTGCTGTGAACGCACTTGGGGTGCTACCCTACTGACAGAACAAACCCAATACCACCCGGGTTTGCCTTCCTTTTCTCTTCCTATTGAGTTCTGGGTAGCCTTTGGACCACCCGCCTCCCCTTTCCCTTTTTCCTTTACGTTGGACATTTCCCTGCCATTGTTGGTTAATGGTCCCTCTGATACTAACCCAGAGATCAGTTATGCATACTCAGTAAGAGTATGGGCCTAAACGCTTCTCCCTGGAGTTTCCTACCCTCTGGGTGTCTTCCTAGTAGATGCCTTCCCCGAAGGTGACCATAGCGTGGCAGTTACCCCATATGATGGCTCTGGGGGTCTTTTCTCTCAGGGGTTACATCGAGTACAACCCCTCTCCTTTCCCCTATCCAAAGACCCTCTTGAGCTTTAGTAGTCGTTCTTTGGCAGATTTAAGCTTCTATACTAAACAGGTTGGAAATCCCTTCAACACTTGATGGAATCTGCTAATAGCCCCGTCCCAGAAATTCCGAGTAGTGACTTGGGTCCTCGGAAAACCAGCTGACCTTTGCTAAAGGTCATCCTCCTTCCTCCTTGTTTAAAAAAAAAGGAGATGATAAAGAGATAGACCGAAAAGTGACTCAATGTGTAGGGGCAAGGCTGCACCAAATCAGGGTGACACAACCTCACCCCATTCTCACCAGAGGGAAACTTCCCCTTCTGTACCTCCTAGATCCCCGAGATCTTCCTCATCACCCCCACACTTCGGTGGACCTCAATTCCAGTACCCACATTCCTTGGCTCCAGCCATCTTACGGTGCGTGCGCTGTTGTCAAGCCCACACCGTTGTGGCCCCTGCATGCTGCAAGGTCACAGATACCAAAGGCAAGATCGGTACCATAGGCTGTGGGAGCTGGTTTCTGGTCCGCTTTCAGAGGACATTAGCCTATCTCTCAGACTCCGTCCTTGGGTATAGCAATCTTTGTACTTGAGTTTCCTCAGCCTTTTTCCTGTGGCAAATTGCCAGCTATCAGACCAGGACAATAATAATAGTAATAGCAGCAATAGTAGTAGTAGTAGTAGTAGCAGTAGTAGAAGTAATAATAATAATAATAATAATGATAATAATAATAATAATAATAATTTCTATTTTCAGTGCAACGTTCCAGGTGTGGACAGCTCCCCTCACACAATATGGGAGCATCATGATGCCTTTGAGAAGGGCACGTTGGACTCAGGCAATGCCTACAAGGCCATAGGAGGCCTCTGCTATTGCCAGCTGGCATAATTGCTATAGCAGTGGTTAGGCACATGTTCCTGATGTGGGTTCGAGTATCTGCTCACACTCTGTGTCGTAAGAGGAAGTCATCTCTTACCAAGTGTCTCCTGTGCTTTATTCCATTAGACTAGAAAAGAGGTGGTTTTTCCTCCACCTTTCCCTTCCTCACTCCTTGCAATGCCTCTCCCACTGTGGGTACACTGAGTGCTTCAGGTTCACTTTAATTTCTTTTGCAACTATTGCACCTGACATATGTTAGTGCCAGAATACCTAGCTCTCTGGTCTTGCAATATTTGTATTAACACCTGCTCAGGTCCTCGCTCTGCGATGTGTTCCTCAGCCATAGGCATAATGCGTCTTGTCTGACACCTTATAGGAGGCTGACCTTAGGCCACTCTGCCCCTTGCACATCAGCTAGTGCTCGGGCAAACTGGGCCTTCTATCCTCCACTGGGTTAGATCCTGCCTTCTCAGGTTGCTCTTGCCAGAGCCATGGTCCTTAGATCAATACCTTAGACCTCCAAGGACCTTACTCATTGGGCCACTACCCATGGTAGGGAGAGGCTGTGCTAAATGCAGAAAATCCAACTCCGCCCACCATCCGTCAGCATGGCTAGGAGTCACTTATTACTGAATGTAGCCAAGCAGCACTCAAAGAAGAATGGTGGGTTACTTACCAGTAACTGTCCTTCAAGATGGGCTGCTTGGATTCATTCACATCCCTCCCATCATCCCCACACTCAGAGTTGGCAACTTTTAGGAACTGGGGGGGGGGGGTTGGGTGGTGGCCACATATGTAGCCACGGGGTGGTGTGGGGGACAGTGGCCACCAGCCCTCTTCTGACAGGCTAGGGCAAAAAGGTTGCGACCAGTCATGCGCTGCGACATGGATACACCTATTACTGAATGAATCCAAACAGCCCATCTCAAAGAAGGACAGCTACTAGTAAGTAACCCACTGTTTTATTAACTAACGGATTACTTAACTAATACCCAGACAAAATGATATACCCAGAGTTAAACACAAAGTAATATAGAGAGGCTTACAACCCAATGTGCAGTAGGGGACCCCTGGCGACCAGGGGCTTCATCTGGAGAGTGACGTCCTCCGAGGCATTCTTCAAGGTCCTACGGTGAAGTCCAGTTAAGTCAGGGAAACAGGCTATTGTTATAGCTCATTACTCATGTGGAGGGGTGATCAGGCCCTCTCCTGGTCACATAGACTGTCTGCTGGGGTGTTGATTCCCTCCACCTTTATCCTACAATCTAACACCTAGATAACTACTTGTTTACTACATAGTTTGGCAGAGTGGAAATGTGTTTTGAGGAGGGGGCCTCCTTTGTTATACCATTACAAAGTCTTCCATTTGCCCTACAGGCTGAGAGAAAGGGGTCACCCCATCAAAAGTATTGTGCGGGGCTGAGATTGCTGCTAAGTGCATTCTGAGAGAAGGAAGTGTGAGGCCCTTCGCTCTGAGGTCTAGGAGTTAGTCCAGCAGGGGCACTGCTAGACATAAAGATTAGGTGGGGCCCAGGCCCCCACTGCCCTGCAGGCCCCAATCTGTTCCTTACTCCTCCCCCCAGCTGGTTGCCCAAGCCCTTCCCAACCCCACCCGCGTGGACCCCCCCCAAGCCTCCCCTAACCCTCCTCAGTCCTGACACTGTCCAGGCTGACCCTCCCCCATGACCTTTCCCCTCCAGGCCAGCATGCCTGCCCCTGGACCTCTCCCCCAGCTCCCTTACCTGGCCACCAGGGGAGAGCGCAGTTGCAGCAGAGACTGAGGCTCCTGGCCTGACCTTGCTCTGAGCATGCTCAGAGCAAGATCAGGCCAGGGCGGGAGTTTTAAAAACTCCCAGTCCCAGCCTGGGTAGGGTTTCCCAATACCAAAGCATGGAAAGGAGGACAGGGTAGTACAAAAGGGAGGACATCGGTGGACACATGGAGAAAATTTAGTATTAATATAACTCATTCCCATATTATGTCATGTAAAATGGGTACTGATTAGTGAATGGAGTGTTAAAACTGAGCAATGTCATGTGTTTTTTAAATTATTTGAAAATTAAAAATGTTTTCTTTTACCAAAAAACTGGATTTTTCATTAAATGAAAGTTTTTCATGACCCTTACATTAATGTTTATTAGACTAAAACAAGTTAAAAAACTAAGTTTGTAAATATAAACTTGAAAAACACCTAATTTTTTTTTAAAAGTAATCTCTCATTTTTCATTCTCCACAGCTGCCCATTTTACATTTTTCTTTTAAAAATTGCCCTAAATTGTTTCTATACAGTTCAGATGTTCCCCTTTATTTGTTTTACTTAATTGAACTCTATTAGTAATTTTATTTATGGTGTTTTTTGTTTTCCTTCCTTTCATTAGTGTTCCTATATTTTTAGAAAGCAAGAAGCCAAACATTCAAAAACCCTAACACAGGTTTCAAGCCAACAACCTTGCAGTTAACAGGCACCACTGAGCTAATCAAGATGCTGTTGGGGAACATGGCTCAGGTAAGCACATAGTCAGGGGATTACCAACTTCTTAGTGAAGAGTGGTTTGTGGTGAGCTGCAATTGGGTTGTGTGTGCATGTGACTGCGTCTGAGTTCAGTGCTCCAATCCCCAGCTGCTGGGGGAAGGTCTCTCTGCTGGGCTCGGGAACTGGGCTGTTATAGGTCTTCTTTTAACATTCTACTCATCAGAAGGAAAAAGCTGGGCAAAAATCACCTATTTTTAGAATTCCTTGAGGACAGAGGACATGAAGGTAAAAAAGGAGGACATGTCCTCCTTTTGCTGGATGTCTTGTAACCCTAACCTTGGGGCAGTTCCCTACCAGCTGGAAGACTCTGTCTTCTGGCCAGGTAGAGGCTGTGGCTGCCAGATGCACAGGTAGTGTTCCATGCATGGGGGGGGGGGGGACGGTATGCCCCTGTGCAGTTTAGAGGTGTGCTTCTCAGGGGCTGGGTCTGAGTTTAAGGGGAATTGAAAACCCTGGAGCCCCACACTTGTGATGCCTCTGTAGTCCAGTATTGTCTGAAACAGGGCGGACTCTGGGACTACCCCTTTTCCCTGAGCCTAGAGGGAAAATCATTTCCACTTAGTGCTGTAAGTGGCTTTTGTGGAGGGTTTTCAGCTTTTGACAAGGACCTTCTGCGCCTTTTCTGAGCATGTCCTCTTGCTGGGATTCAACCATGTAACCTCCATGCTGTCATGTGCAGTACCCCAGGGTCTGGGTGACACAAATGGCCAGAGTCCAGTGTCAGCAGGTCCTCTCTGGGTGTTATGGGCACTGTTCCCTCTAAGCTTTTGTGCGTGCGCACACACGCAGGTCGTGAAATCCATGCACACAAGAAAATAAAGTGGGTATAAAAAATTCAACAATGCTAATATTAGCAAACAGAGAAATTTTTTGCACACACAATGAAATTTTTGTGCACACAGCCTACGGAAAATCAGAGGGAACATTGGTTATGGTAGGGGCAAATGTTCCCTCTAAGCTGCAGAGCCGTGCAACTGTGCAGCTCCCTGTTGATGCCCCGTGCAGGAGACGCTGCCTGCTGTGCACAGCTGGCAGCCAGAGACCCTACCGGCCTGGAAGATGCTGTCTTTCATTCAGCTGAGAGCTCCTCTGGAGCTGGGAGTTATTAAAACTCCCGCCCAGAGAAGCTCTGACAGAGCATGCTCAGAATGTATGAGCATGCTCTGTCAGTACTTCTCCAGATGGAGGAGCCATGGCTCGGCCCTACATGGCAGGGTAAGAGTGCAGGGGGCTGTCGGGCCAGCTGGGAGGCTACTGGGGAGAGAGGGCTAGAGTAGGAGGAGGGGATCTGGCTAGCTTAGGGGGGTACTTACTGGGAGAGCTGGGGGGGAGGATTGGCCCCACAGAAAATGCAGGATCAGGCCTATGGAGGAGTGTAGAATCAGGTCTGTGGTAGGGGGGCAGCCCAAGCAGCGACCAGCTTGAGTTGCTTAGATGCCTCAGGGCCTTAGAGGGAACATTAGAGATGAGAAGACCTTGGAGAGGGTGGTGCTGCCTGGGGGAGCCAGTGTCAGGGCCTGAGTGTTAGGGAGGGAGTTGGGACAGTGGGGAGAAGTGGTGGCATGGTTGGGATGGCAGAAAGAGATGTGACAGGGTTGGGATGGCAGGGAGAAGTGGTGGCATGGTTGGAGAGGGTGGGGAGAAGAGAGGCATGGCTGGAATGCTGGGGAGGAGCTTGGCATGGTCAGGACAATGGAGACAAGTGGTGGCATGATTGGGATGCCAGGAAGAAGCATGGAATGGCAAGGACAGTGGGGAGAAGGGGCAGCATAGTTGGGATGGCAGGAAGAAGTGATGGCATGGTCAGGATGGCAGGGAGAAGTGTGGCATGGTTGGGATGGTGGGGAGAAGCGCAGCATGGCTAGGATGGCAGGGAGAAGTGCAGCAAGGTTGGCGAGGGTGGGGAGAAACAGTGGCATAGTCAGAGAGTGCAGGGAGAAGTGGTGGCATGGTTGGGACAGCTGGGAGAAGAGCAGCATGGTCAGGACAGCAGGGAGAAGCATGGCATGGTTGGAGAGGGCAGGGAGAAGTGGTAGCCTGGTAGTGATGGCAGTGAGAAGTTAAGTTTTTACTGTATAGGTAGGCCAAGTCTTCATGGTAACTTAAGTAATTATTAGAATCTGACATTAGTAGGATCAATACTTGCCCTTTTTCTACAATAAAATTACAGAGTGAAATGAATTTTAAACTTAGTAATTTGGAGTAGGTAAAATATGGCTATATGCCTCAGTGCAGCTCTTGAAGGTTTAATAATCAACTTGTGTGGCTCTTGAATTCCATAAGTTTAGCCCCCTCCTCCCCTCCCCGATTTAGACTAATTTTAGAGCCCTCTCCAACATTCATTTAGACTCCCAGTTTTCGGGTGCTCTCCAGCATGAATCACTAGCTGTCAGTGGCTGTGTCCGGATCAGGCCTGGGCCTCCTGCTGCTGGCCCATAGCAACTGGGGCTGGATGTATTCACAGACCCCTTGCAATAACTTCATATACCCCCGGGGTTCCTGGACCACAGGTTGGGAACCACTGCACCAGAGTGACCTGCCGCTGCCACTCTCCCTTCTGCTCCCAGATCCAGCAGCAGCTCGCACCAGTCCTGAGCCACTGCTGGATCTGTGAGTGGAAGGGAGAGCAGAAGCTCCCACTGGGGCTAGAAGGCTGGGAGAGAGATGGAGAAATGGCAGCACTCTGGTCCCACGTGTTATGTTTGCTTCAACTTACACATTGTTGTCCAGTCCTCCAAATATTGTCTGAATATTTTTGTCCTGCCCTCCAAAAAATTTAAAGCTTCCATGTGGCCTTCCATGCAGGGGTGTTGTTAGCTCTGGGCACATGAGGCACGTGCCCCGAATCCCGGCACCAGTGCCCCGGGTCTGGCGGGGCCTGCCTCTCATGGTCTCCGGCTCCATCGGGCCAGAGCTCCGGGGCTAAGCTGCCCACGGAGGCCACTCCTGGCCCTGTTCCCAGCCGGGGATCTGGGGCCCAGGCACCTGTGGCTGCAGCAGCCCTGTCCCCAGCTGGGGATTTGGGGCTTAGCCGCCTGCGGCCGCGACGGCCCCATCCCCAGCTGGGGATCTGGGGTTCAGCTGCCCATGACCGTAGAGGCCGCTCCTGGCCACATCCCCAGCCAGGCATCCAGGGCTCAGCCGCTCCCAGCCACTCCTGGCCCCATCCCTGGCCGGGGGTGTGACCTGCAGCCAGGGGGGTGTGGTCTCCTGGCAGGAGGCATGGCCTGGGCCAGTGCCCTGGGTGCTTTCCCAGGAGCAGTGATGCCTCTGCTTCTGTGTGAAAAGTTTGCCAGCCCCTGGCATAATTAGTTTGATCAGAGGGATGAATTTTTATTTAATTAGTTGTATCAATAAAAGTCCCTAGTGGGGACACATTTATTCTGGTAAAAAGTTACTTTATGCTGGTACCTGTTATTTCCCTTGCAGAACCAGAATGATATCATGTCTGACTAGACTTCTGCTAGTGCAGTGCTGTTGGTCTGGGGCTGGGAAAAGGTGTTATCCCTGGCTGACTGCACTGGCAAAAGCCCCACATGCAGACAGGCACAGATATAAAGCTGAAATGCCTTTTAGCAGCATATCTTATTTCATTTGAGAATAGGGGTAGAATAAGTGATACTAGAAAAATCACAGCTTTGCTAACCTAAACTGGATCCTCATGTGGAGCAGTCTGTGCTATAGTGTACCAGTAAAGCCTTCCTTGTGCATACATGGGTTCAACTCTCCTAGTATCAGTACCAAGATAACCATGTCTTTACTCTGGGTCTGTGCTGGGATACAGTAGACTTCCTTATACCAGCATAGCTGAAGTGGGAAAACTTTTGAGGGTAGTCAACTCCTCATTCCCATGCTCACTCTGTCTCTCAGATACTTATTTTCATCAGGGTTAGATGGAGAGGAGTTAGAGGATTTTAGTGTAGTGGCTAGCATCTCTGCTTAACATGCAGAAGATCCTGGGTTCAATTCTCAGGGGGTTGGACTCAATGATCTCACGAGGTCCCTTCCAGCCCTATGATATGATTTGATTTGATTTTAAAGCCCGGCCTGACAAAGCCCTGGCTGGGATGATTTATTTAGGGCTGGTCCTGCTTGGAGCAGGGGGCTGGACTAGGTGACCTCCTGAGGTCCTTTCCAGTCCTAATCTTCTATGATTCTGTAAGGCAGACTTAGGAGCTGTGCCTAACAGCTGCTGAAGTGGAGCAACTAATTTGCATGGGTTCTGTATTAGCATGGTATTTGCATACTGGGTGTGGGACATAGTGGGTAATGGAATTTGGGTTAATCTTCTCACAAAAGACAGTATTTTGTATTTCCCTTCAGTAAAATTACACATATTGACAGATTTGTGAGTAAATTAACCCCAAATACAATTACCCACTATGCCTCGCACACAATATGCAAATACCGTGCTAATACAGGACCCATGCAGATTAGTTGCTCCACTTCAGCAGCTGTTAGGCACAGCTCCTAAGCCTGCCTTTCAATTCTATGATTCTGTGACAGAAACCTAATTCCCACTTCTGAACAACCAGATGTTCAGCTCCAGATTCTGTCACAGCTGATCCATATCCCTTTCGCTTAAAAAATATAGAAGTTTAAACATTCAGTTGGCCTGCTACTATACATAGCCAGGGAGAGGGAAAGTCTACATCATGCATGAGAAAATACAAGGTCAGAACTAAGATTTGACATTGAGCTGGGCATGATGCTGCAGAAGGTGCAGGTCTCCCAGGGACACTAAGGGTTATGGGTTAGAGCAGTGTTCCCAGCTCCTGGTCTGCAGACTCATGGGAGGCTGCAGACTTACTTAAAGGGGTCTGTGGACAAGCTGGGAGTTGGGGCCGAATGGTGGCCATGCTGCAGCAGGAGCCATGCGGCAGGATTCGGATAATGGCTGGGAACTGCTCTGCTCCAGGCTGTGAGTTTTTAAAACTCCCCTGCTGCCCTGAGCAAGTCTGGCAGCCATGTAAGGGGGCTCAGGGTGGGTTG
This sequence comes from Podocnemis expansa, assembly GCA_007922195.1. Lineage (NCBI taxonomy): Eukaryota > Metazoa > Chordata > Testudines > Podocnemididae > Podocnemis > Podocnemis expansa. Next base: position 1,863,983 of record ML682135.1, read on the forward strand.
GGGGCTTGGACTTGGGGATGGGCAGCTGGCAGACAAAGGGTACGGAGGGAGGTTGGCCTGGGGCAGTGAGGGAAGCTGATGGCAGGGTGTGGGGGTTAGGGAGGGGAGTTGGGGTGATTCAGGGCTGGACGACTCCGGCAGCAGAGGGTGGGGGCCAGTGGCCGCGGCAACTCCTAGTCCCCAGCTGGTCCTGGCAGCTCTGCCAGAGTGGCGTGGGCTGGATTCTGCTCGTGCAGGCTGTATTCTGGCAGTGGCATTGCTGCCACTTTGCAGCGCAACAACAACCAGGGGTCCACAAAGCTTTCTTTTAGTAAAAAAAGGGTTCCTAGCCATCAAAAGATTGGGGACCACTGGGTTAGAGGAATAACTCAGCCCTCCATGGTAGGGACCTTGGCTGATGAACTTGCTAAAGCCTGTCAGGCAGGGACCCTATCATGAACCCAGGGGACTTTGCCAAAGGAGACTATTGTTCATCATACGGGATTGTTCATCATATTGATGACTATTGTTCATCATATTGTTCATTGTATGGGAGAGGCTAGGAAAAATCATAATAAGACTGCCACTAATATTTCCTAAAAGTCAGGGTGGGGAGGGACCTGCAGGACTAGCTGAGTGGAGAGGAAGATGTAACAGCTAAGATGAACAGGCCTTTAGCAGCAAGCGGTGACTGGGATTTAAGGGGGACTTAGCTTTCAAAATGTGGGAAAACACTGGATTGCTTATAGGAGCCACTTGGGAGCCTCATGAAATTACCAGGCTTTCCCTGTCTGTGTAGTGCCTCATTCATAATTTCCCTGAGTTGTGTTTGATTAGCCCTTTGACCTAGGCAAACAACATCCCACAACCCAGAATACCTAAGAATTCCTCACCAGCCCTGAATTCCTCTGACCCAGCACCTGCTTGCATCTGTAAGTGGGAATGTAGAATCAGAGCATCATGTTCTGAAATGCTGGGGGTATGGGGTGCTGAACAGCCCCTTGTGATTGGCCTCTTGGGCAATTTCCTCCTACTCGCCAGTTAGTGCACCTCAATTCCACTCTGCACAGAGCCTCTATTTTTAGGAATTTTTTTACTTTCAGATTTTTTTGCTCTGCCAAGAAACTATTTTTAAGTAGAGCTGGTGTTAGCCCAAAGTCCTGTCATTCTCTGCAACACCTGTGTGGGTCTGTGTTATCCCAATTACCTGTCTGCTTCACTGCCAGGTTAACTGATCTGTGGGCTGAGTGAAAGCAGAGTGGCCAGAACATTGTAATCAGGGAAAGATAATACAACCATCTTGCTCCCATTTCAGGGGCCCATGAGCTTCTAGCCTTGGACTGAGCTCCACAGCCGTTCTGCACCTCCTTTAAACAAGGAATAGGTCCCCACAGAGAAGCACCACTGGGATATATCTTATGCCTACACTATCTTTAAATTGGGAGCAGGATTCAGATCTATAGAAAGCATGCTCCTGAGAAAAGACAAGGGCTGTGTTCACACACACAGGGTTATTTCGAAACAAGTTGCGTCGAAACAACTTGTTTCGAAACAACACCTTATTTCGAAATATCTTATTTTGAATTAACAAAATGTTAATTCGAAATGAGAAAAAAAGCGGGAAACGAAATAGCAAGTTCACAGTGTGAACATGCTATTTCGTTACCCCTGGGGGTGAGCCGCTGCTGGCTCACCCTGCAGCCCCAGAAAGGGGGCTGCAGGCACCAGCAGGGGGTGAGCCGCTGCGGGGTGGCTCAGCCCCT